>JAAGNO010018949.1:0-37175 GCA_033439905.1 Ceryle rudis | reverse complement strand
ACCAAGGACAAAGCCTCTCCGGGAGCAAGGTGATCGGTCGCGGCGTCCCAAGGCCGGGCTGCCCGGAGGTCGGGCCACCCCTCGGGCTGCCCTGCGCGGCTGTGTTACACTGCGAACACCAGCTCTGCCGCGCCGGGAGCTGCGCGCAAGGGCACTTGCCGTAGATTTTGGCCCGTTATAGGATTTAACTGATTTTCAAAGGCATCTTATAGCGGCCGGACCACACGTGCATGAGCATCCTAGCTAAGCCAGCCTGGCTCCCCGCATAGATGAGCAATGCCAGCAGGCCCACGGTGCCAGGCACTCCTAGGCCAGCGAGCTCCCCGGAGCATCCCCCTCTCGCCCCTGCCATGACAGGGCGTGCAGAGCTCCTCTGTGGACCCCGCTAGGCTTATTAAATGGGATCCAGGCTCCTTTGCATCTGGGCGGCAGCCTCCAAGGAGTGTGAGAAGGAGGCAAGCAGCCTCGATTGTGTGATCCAGGCACCAGTGATGTGGGGTGCCCCAAGTGTGTGGCTGTTGGCTGTTTTGTGACACAGGTGGACACAGGTCATCCCTGCGGTGTCAGTCAGTGGAGCTGGAGACGTGAGAGCTGCTTGCACACACAGCATAGGCAGTTTTTGTTTGTGTTTTACTCTTCATGGTACTTATTCTCAGGTCATCTAATCAGGAAAACTATTTCTTTCCAAGCATGCAGTGATTTTAAAAACACTGATAAACTTTCTCTTCCATTTTGTAAAATAATCAGTAGATAAAATTTTGGTCAGTAACAATATGGAAGTGGATTGTTATTTTCCAGCAATCATATTTTTAGGCCAAAATGTTTGTATTTATCTTGAGCAGTTGCGACATTATTTGGTTTCCTAGGTGTAGTGGTGGGCTTGTTTCCCTGACATGTTTGAAAGTAAATTCTGTTTTTATTGCCCCTCTGGTGAGTACTAAGAGAGTCAGTCAGCTTTCTGCTAGAACAAAAATCAAATGGTCATTTTTGTAGTCATTTACCCTTTGCACAATACCCAACAGCTCTTTGTTAGAAGTAGTAAAAAAATACTTATTTTTCTGTGTTCTTCAGAATGTTCCCAGACAGTTCCTTTGGGGTTTGTCCTTGAGATCTCAGAGGTGTCCGAATGCTGTACACCCTCCTGAAGATATGCTGAGACAATAATTTGCTTCTTGGCGACAAAAAGAGCTTAAAACCGACCAATCTGCAGATCTGTGATCAGACATGTGCTTTATGGATAAAAACAAGGGATATGGGTCATAACTGCAGAGTAGAGAGTTGCACTGAGACTTTGAATAACCTCTGACCATCATCCCTGATTTACAGGACAGACCAGCTCCCTTCAGCACTGCTGGCCCTGGGACGTTTAATGGCTCGCACTGGTGCCAAGCCAGGCACAAGACCGAGACCTGTCAAAACAGCACACAGGTGGGCAGCCCCCACCCTGTGCACTGCCCTGTCCCTGGATCAGGCTGCCAAACCATTTGCCTTGTGCATTTACACAATACTCCCCACCACACATCCACAGCACCCTTCCCTCCAAAGCAAAGGTGCTGGAGGATGAACTTTAAGTGGCTGGATGGCGCAGGGCTCACTGGGGGAAGTGTCTGGCCTGTGCTATGATGGATGCTGCACAAAATGGTCCTGCTGGTCCCTTCTGAACCAAACCCTCTCTTGTTGCTAGGAGCAAGGACAAGTGCTTTCCCATGGCAGCTGGGCTGGATGCCAGAGTGGGAGGGCCGGAACGCTCACCCTCAGTACACCCAGCCCCATTCAATGCAAGGCACAAGGGCAGTCATCACCTGGTCTGCTGCTGCCCTTCCCGCCCATACATGATCCTGGGGATCCTTTCACTCCCTTCTGCAGCATCTCAGTGCCAGGTGAGCCCTGGGCACACCTGACTGCATCCCAGCTTATGTTGGTGTGTCCTGGGATGTACAAGCTGGGGCTACAACCTCTCCCTCTTGCAGGTTGGTCACCCACAGCTCAAGGGAGAGCTTTTCACTGGGCTAAAGAGACATCTCTGGGGCTGGTTTTGATTGATGGGACAAAAGCAATTGGAGCTGGCTGAGGGTGGCAGAGAGGTTTACACTGTGCCTCAGGGACAAGGACCTGTTAAACTCAGCCTAACTGGGCAGAAGATGAGTGTCCAGCTGCACAGCTGGCACTGGTCATCAGGACTAAGGGAGCCTCACAGGCCTGTCGATTTTAACTGCCCCCAGGGTTAAATGCACTGGAAAGTGAATTCTCTGAATCACTGCTCAAGGCTTAACAGTCTTTGTTTTGTTGAAATTCCACTGAAATGTGCAAACATTCAGGACCTGTTTGCAAGCAGAAAAGAAAATGACTGCAAAGTCAGGTGTTTCTTTGACACTGTCCTGTTATCTGCTCTGGTTCCCTGGAGTGCACCAGCAGCAAACGGGATACAGCTCAGCTCCCATGAGATCCCTAGCCCGAGAACTGCCTCTTCCACCCGCTGGCACGAAGCCCTCCCTTTCCACTGTTTCGCCTCTAGAGCTGCTCTCAGACCCCGCCTCGGCTGGTGGGATCCCGGTTAAAAAGTGAAGGAAGGTGAACCATGGCCTACAGAAATGAGTGTAGGTGCTTCTGACAAGACTCAAGCACCCCGTCCAATTTGGACAGGCACTGCAGGACAGCGCTTCTTAGCACACCATCAGGCAGGGAGCTTTTTACCTCCCTTTGAAGGCCCAGTGCTGCAGGGGATGCTGATCAAAGCTAAATCAATTCTCTCTTTTGGTGCACTCCCTTTCGTTACTGTTTTGCAAAATGCCTGTGGCTGATCAGTTAATGGAGGCATCTGCTGCACTGGCAGAGTTCACCGACTTAATTAAAGACATCTAACAATTCTGCAGCTGCATGCAAAAGATGATGGGTACTCTCAGGGATGAAGCTGAACATCCTGAGCACTAAAAGCGGGCGTCCCTGCTGTGCAGAAAGCGTAGATCCGAGACAGACACTCACATGAAAGTAGAAGCAGGGCCCAAGGATTAAGGATGGACTCGAGCCAGCTTGCTGTCTGTGTCGTTGTGGCCTCACCGCACTGGGGAACTGTACAACCTCAGCTACACTTACCTAGCTTGGAGCCATCAGACTTGAAACAAGTTAGCAGAGCCAGGGACATTCCGTGCCAGTTGGGAGGGGTTTACCTGGAAAACACTTTTAACAGATAATGTCAGTCTCAGTGGAAATAGAAGGTTTAAAAAGTCAGGTGGGAAAATGAATCCTGTATAGAGTGGTTACCAATTTCTCCTCTGCATGGGGCCACATTCTCTCACTGTTAAATGAAGAAACATTTCACTCATGGGCATATTTCTGGTATCCCTGCATATTTGAACTGATCTGGGAGTTATCAAGGCTGTTAACACTTACCAAAGGGCTTCCAGAACAGGCTGGTGCTTTCTGATTATATTGCATGTCAAGCAGACGCCAAGGGCTTTGAATCAGGCTGCTAAGCACAGGCTGCTGCGCTGTGGGACCAGGGGCCAGGGATCTGTGATTGCCCTTTGGTGTGTTCTTGCCCTGCCGGGAGCAGAACATTTGTAAGGCAGGGACTCCAGGCACCCCTGCCAGCTGTGGGGCACCTCACACCTGCCCTCTCAGCACAAACCCTCAGCAGCAGCAATGTCACCGATGGCTGGCTGGGATGTAAAGCAGACAGATCAATGCTGTGCTGCTTTGGTCGATACGAGTTTACAAATGAACTTCTGTTAGGAGAGACATGACGAGTGTGAACAGCCTCTGTTCTCAGTGAGGGGAGATGAGCAAGGGAATGGGCACTTCAAATGCACCAGCACAAAAGCACTACAGCTGAGAAGAGTCATTCTGGCCACAGAGCAGAAGCCAGTGGGTCTCAATATCCTGTGACCAGCATCTCTCCTACAGAGGAAGGATGTGCCCTCGCCTCCACTGCCTCCTCCTGCCGCAAGAGGAACTGCCCTTTCCCAATTCATCTCCCATCTGGATGAACACGGTGGCACGAGGCACAGGAGAGGGGATGTTAGCCCAGGCAGTGCATCATGTCCAGAGCTGTCCTGTGGATGACATGACAGCCGCCAGCACCAGCCAGTGCTGTTGTGTAACATGTCACGCGGAGTCTGCTCGCGTGGAAGCAGCGCTTCACCTTAGAGCAAATGCTGGGTTGCTCTCAGCTGTGACACACAAGTGATTTGGGGGAAACTACAGCAGCTCATTGGGCATAGTGTTAGCTCTTTTTCTTGGTCCTCCCAGAGCAAAAACCTCACTGGAACCAGGCACTTAGCTTTGCTTTTGACTTCTGAGGAGTTTCCTGCCCTCAGTTTTGCACCTTGACCCACTGAAGGACAGGGGTAGATCAAGGGCAAAATAAGACCTACTTAGGAAAAAAGAAGCATGCAGTCTTTTCAGACATTACTTCCTCCACAAACAGGGAAATTATCTAATTCTACCATGTAGAGAAGCCATTGAGAAAACCCAAAGAACAAGCACTTTTTTTTTCAACTATCCCATATGATACCATATGAGGTGTCATTAGATAATCAGTTTTATTAAAATAAAAAGCAAAAGTTAGAGATCGAACGTACCTGAGAAGGGAACCAACACCAACCTATTCCCCACACCTGACTGGAAGATACATTCACTAGGCACAAGTAATGGGAGACTTTGTCCCAAAGCATCAAGCCTGGAGCAACTTTGGCTCCCTCTCCCCCTGCTCTGCTCTCTGCTAGAGATCTGCCACATCCCTGCAGCAATGCTCCTGCCTGCGCAACTTTTGAGCCATGCACTTCTCAGAGTGCCCTCTGCCCATGTGAAAACCCGATTAAGTGGCAGGCCATGTTTCAGTCTGGTCAATTAGAGCATGCTGAGCCCCAAGACCTGGTAGCAGGTGGCAGGCAAGATAGGGGAGTGATGGCCACACATAGCCACACTTAGGAGATGCCAGAAGATGTTTCTGCTTGGACAAAGCCAGGTGGAGGTAATGATAATGGAGGATGGATTCTGGATGCAGAAGGCCAATCAGGAGCCAACACCACAGGACAGGCTAGTCAGGGTTGATATATCTGTGGCTTTTCTGTCATTAGAATCTCTGCAGCAGGGACAAGGATGATTGATACCTGTCTCTGCCAAACCTGCTCTCTCCAATTCAATTGACTTTACCTCTGAAGGTGGCTGCACCCCTTTGTGCTACCTCTCCCCAAGAAGCAGAAAGGGAGCAGGCTCCCTCTGGCTGTCTTTGGGAGAGGGAATCCAGTGGAGACACAGGAAAGACCTGAACAGACTAAGACATAGATTTAAGTCAGGATCTGGTAGATCCAGACAATCTTGGGTGAATTGTGATCACCTCTCTCTTGCCTCCCACCATGATTTGCTTTGTGGGCTGTGGATACCGCTCCCTCCCTTCCACAAAGACAGACAGGAGGAGCTGTGCAGCTGTGAAGACCTGAAGGCAGAGCAAATGACATGGATCTCTACACAGCAATGTTGAAAGAAGGTGGGTGAGGCTGGTGCTGAGAAGGCAGGGTGGGTGATGGCGGTGATTACCTGCAGAAAGATGGGGATTGAGATAATTATTGGCCAAAGTTATTCTCTGCAAGGGCCCAGGAAGGTCAGTGACATTGTTTATGAGCCTGTAGCACTTTGGTTTTGATTGGGAAAGACAGTGCAATTACAGCACCTGTTAGGTGAGATCAGCTTCCACTGAATGTATACAGCAGGCATCAACAAAATCACAGCTTGTTGCTCTGCCGGCTGAGGTAGGACATCCATTCTTTGAGGGGAGGGTTCCCCATAGCTACCAGCCTTTTCAGAAAGGCACTGGGCTGTAGCTGAGGAACATCAGGGTGGGCCTCAGAGTATTTCTGCAGTTTAGCCAGAATGTGAGGGAGCCCAATGGTGGAAGCATAGAACATGGGGCCACCCCTGTGCTTTGGCCACCCATAGCCATTGATATAAATGACATCCAGGTGTTCTGGGCCTGATGCTATTCCCTCAGCAAGGATGTCAAACCCTTCACTGATGAGGGAAAACAAACACCGCTCCAGGATTTCCTCCTGGTCTATAAAGTGGGTCTTGATGTGATGGGTGTCTCTGTACTGGGACAGAAAGTTGTGAAGCCATGGATCTGGCTTGGCTGTCCTACCCCCAGCCTTCTCGTACTGATACCAGCCTTTTCCAGTTTTCTGCCCAAACCTTCCATTCTCACACAGAAGGTCAGGCAGTGGGCTGTAGCGATGGCCATGCCGCTGGCGGGCAGGTGTTCCTGGAGGTAGTGAGGCCCCAGTGAGGCCCTGGCCCTTTCGAGACCTCCAGCCCACGTCCAGCCCAGCAAGATCAGACATTCGGAAAGGTCCTATTTTAAACCCAAAATCTTCAAGGACCTGATCTACTGCTTCTGGTCTGCTTCCTTCTTCTAAAAGGAAAACTGCCTGTTGTACATATGGAAACATCATTCGATTCCCAACAAACCCAAAACAATTCCCTACCACCACTCCAACTTTTTTCAGCGCTTTGGCCAGTTGCATAGCAGTGGCAATGGCGGTGGGGGATGTGTGATGGCCATAGATTATTTCTAATAGCCTCATCACATGAGCAGGGGAGAAGAAGTGTGTGCCAATGACCTGCTGTGGGTGGCTCGTGGCAGAAGCTATTTCATCGATGTTCAGGGCTGATGTGTTTGTACACAAAAAGGCCCCTGGCTTGCAGATTCTTGACAGCTTATGGAATATTTCCTTCTTTAGTGCCATGTTCTCAAACACAGCTTCAATGACTAGATCTACATCACGCAAGACATCAAAGTCCACAGTGAACTGGAGATGTGCAGGGTTATGGAAATCCAGGGTTTGGGCATCTTGCTCCATTTTCATAGCCTCACGTTCCAAAAGGAGCATCACAGCTTTTCTTCCTGTGTTCAGATACTCCATGTCCTGCTCCAGGGCTACCACAGGTATGTTGGCCTTAACCAGAGAAGTCACAATGCCTCGGCCCATTGTTCCCAGCCCTAGGGATAAAAGTGAGACAGAATCAGAGACTAGGAATAGAAAATGTTACAATTAATCACTTGACAGTAGCATTTCCTTTGTATCTCCAGGATAAAAAGTAGCAACCTATGTAAAATGACTAGTGCACAGATAGAAAAAAATAATTGAAAACTGCAAAAAAGGAAAGTGAATTCTCTCTTTCACGAAGCCTGAATGTTTTAAAAGCAGTAGCAAAAAGACAAGTTAATGTCCTCTCAAGCTTACAAAATACTAGTGGAACTCACTCCCCTGTGTGCAGATCATCTGACTCATGTCTTCTCCCTGCAAAGTTTTATACCTATAGAAACTAGCATCACTTAAGAGTTAGAACCTCTCCAAGTCCTCCAGAACAGGCCATTCCTAAATTCTGAAGATTCTTGAAGACACAGTCTTCCTTGTCCAATCACACAGTTGAAGCACTTGCTCAGATTCTTGTAACTGAGCAGCTATTCAAGCTGTATTTTTTAACTCCAAGCTCCACAGATGGGCTACTATGAGCTCATACTCCCAGGAATACCAGTGTAGAGATTACTGGCTTGATCCCTGCCCTCCTTTTGAGCCCATCCACCACCTCTGCCCTCTATTACATGAAATGAAGCTGCACACTCACACTGTTTATTACCTTGCTGCCCCAAGACAGAGGCTTTTTAGACTAAGCTAATACAAACTACTAAGAGAAGGCCAGCACAATTTTTACCAGCTTTAAAAGTGTGAATCATCTGACTGAGATGATTATTAATATCCTAAGTAAAGCAACAACCAGACAAAGTACAGATTTATTGTAATTCTGTAAAAATGATTTTTTTTTTTAATCCCAGGTTTACAAATGAAAGTCAGATAAACAAATCAACAGAAACAAGTGGATTAAAAAAAATTGTCTAAAGCAGCTTTGTAAAGAAGAGCTGAAATTATGTCATCATTTAAACAAGTTCCA
Source organism: Ceryle rudis (assembly GCA_033439905.1). Classification (NCBI taxonomy): domain Eukaryota; kingdom Metazoa; phylum Chordata; class Aves; order Coraciiformes; family Cerylidae; genus Ceryle; species Ceryle rudis. Next base: position 29,228 of record JAAGNO010018949.1, on the reverse strand, counting down.
ACAACCAAGGTCAAACAAAGTAGTATGTTTTTCCTACAAGCCACACACCCTTGGTTTCGTTCTGTCCACCCTCAGCTTGTGTACACACAAGACATTTAAAACATTCTCTGCTTAGCCACAAGAAGATAGTTTTTACAGACATCAGTACCTGGCAGCCTGCTTATAAACCATTACACTCCCAAGCAAATGCTGAAGTTCCTTTCTAGGAAATTAGATTTGCTGTTTCACAGTCAAGTACTACTAAAAACTAATTTGAAAATAAAACTAGAATAACATGAATCAGTTCTTAGTATTTAAGTGTCCATGATTTGCTGACTGAAAAAAAATCCCAGGACAAATAGCTCCTCCCACTGTGCTCAGCACTTGGAGCCTTGGATGTGGTAGCAGGTAGAGTGAGAGACAGTTTTTTTCCCTATCTTTGGTGAGCTGCAAGAACTACTTTCTTCTCAGACAGTGCAGGAAGATAACTCGCCACCTCAGGCATACCCACCAAGCCTAGCCCCCTCTTTAAGGCTCTCTTTAGACATCAAGCTGAAGTGTTTGCAATTCAACATGGCTCCCTCTTGAAGTCTCTTCCTTTTCAGAGTGGAGACCTGTGGTTTCTCCCTAGAATTTCCAAGCTCTACTAAAGAAATAATGCACACAGCCTGGGCCATATTAACTCCGGTTCCTCTCACCTTCAGTCTCATGACTGAATTCTCCTGCAATATGGACACACTGCTTCTTCCTAAATCAAAACCTCTTCCATGAGCAGAGGTCCTCCAGCCTTCTTTCCAAGAGAAGTTCTGCAGGGGTGTTAGCTGATTCCCATTTGCTTTTGTCCACATGTAGTATGATACTCCCATCTAGTTTTCAGCCGTCCCATGATAGACAGGCATACATGCTTGTAGTACTTCACTTTCTAGGCCACAGGAGAAGGCTTATAGATAAGATATGAGTTTACCAAGCTTGTTTCTGACCTAGAAAAGCTGTCTCTCAACTTAGTACATAACTCTTCAGTGAAATGATGTTTAATGAAGCTGGCAGAGAGAGTAATGAAAGCCCCAAGGGTTTTGTTACATTAGAGCTTGCACAACATGACTCCCCTGGAAATATTTTCTAAAACTGGGCTATAAAACTAAGGAAAGATTTGGCTATCTAGCACAAAAAAAAGCATTTCTGAGGACTCCCTTTTTCAATTTTATATAGCTAAGTGATCTTGAGGAAGGACATATTAGAGCAGAAAAAAATGGTAGGGAATCATGCTGTAACAGAAAGGGAAATGTTGCATGATCAGCTCAGATCACATGGACCAAAACACAGCTAGGAACAACTCCAGAATTTCTAGTGTGTGTTCTGTTTTCTTCCTTAGTAGTGCTCTCACTTCCCTCAAACCATGAAAAAAAACCCTATATTCCCATCTTCCATGTAGGGGACAATTTTCAGAGTTGTGTCACCATCTTTCACGCCCAAGGCATATCTTTCAAAAGAAAACTGAAATCTGCTTCAGGAAAAAGAACTGTGTCTATCCATCTTGATTCTGGTCTTTTGTTGTGAAATGTAGCTTGAACGCGTGTAGTTTCAGGCCAAACAGGGATATGACAAATCCATTTGCTGGGCAAGCTGAGTGAATAATGACTGTTAATTATTGATCTGTCACATGAGGTACTTAGAATATGAAAAATCATGCAAAATTAATTGAAGGCCTTTAAAAACAAATTCGAAAAGAAATGGACTCAAAGTATGTACAAAGCAACTCATGTACAGTCACACGCACTAGAGAAATACCGATCAATGGAAAATATTCTAACTATAATGACTTTTTGGACTTTAAAATGCCAGGCAATGGAAACAATACTTTGTAGATTGGTAAAAACATGCAAAGACTGTTCCCATTTTCCCATTAAAAACAACAATGAGCAATTGGTGGTGGCAGACGGCAGTAGACTGGAGCTGGCTCCTTCTCTGTTTCAAGGTGTTAATTTCAAGCAGGAATAATGTGATACTTTAGGCAAGCAGGGGGCTATGGGAAGACTGCAGAAAGGACAGAGAACAACTCTTTAGCTGGGTCATGAAGAACCAGAGAAAGCGGAGAGAGATGGAAGCCAAGAGTTCAGAGCAAGCACAAGCAAATGAAATAAGTGACATTGCATGTGGCTGTCTTCAGCCAAGGACAGCTGGGCCAAGAGCAGGAGGGATCACACATAGCTGAGTGTTACCCGCTTATCAGTTTTTCATCAAGCAAACTGCGGACAAACACAGCTGGTGGGAAGCCAGCACTGCACAGGAATGGTTGCCAGGTCATCAGCAATACTATCTATCAAGCATGCCCACAAAAATGATAGATCATCCTTAATGTTGAATCTACACTAAGACATGGTCAGCAAGCGATATGCCAGCTTCCTCCAACAAGTTCCTGCTAATAGTGGACAGACAGGGGAGCTACAAAGCAAGACTCTCTTGGTGTTTGTGGCACTGCTTCCATTACCCTATAGGTCCTCTCTGCCTACAGAAAAGGTACTGAAGGAGGAAGAAGTCAATGTGACCTTCTCAGTTGATTCCCATCATGCAGCAATAAAAGATGGAAGCAGCAGGGTAATGCAACATAGTTCTAGTGTGTAAAACGGCACTGCACTGTCTGTTGGAAAATGGGATCTGCATGATTTCTGACCATCCAAAATGGATGCAATGTCTTGCTCTGACTGCCATCCCCTCAGCAGTAAAATTGAGAGACACTGGATCACCTAGGTGGACTCAATACTTAAATGGATGAGCAGCACTATTTAAAAAGGTGTCACTCCCTCAAAAGTAGTCCCTAAGATTTTTATTTCTTGTGCTTAAAGAATGTACTTAAGATCAAGAATGTGAAATGATGAGATACAGCATGGACTGGCTGGAGAATAACTTCTTGTAACAGTATCCTGAATGAAAAAATACAATTGTGTTGGCACATTCTATACCTGTCTCTAATGGACTTGCAATTTCACTGACATCAAAAGGCAAAATAGGAGGAAAACCTTACAGAGGAAGGAGAAAAAGCACAGTGGGGTTGCAGAAAGTGATGGAAAGCAGTGACAATATGGTGTAGGATTCAGAATTAAACGGACATGATCAATAACTTCCAAAATAGGAGAAGTCACTTATCAAATGAAGTATAACATCAACAAGTAGCATGAACAAAGCAAGCTGTAACTGTGAGCTATGGGGGCTGTATTGACAGAAGCAGTGATTCAGAAAAGGCTTTAGGAGTCTTGGTGTCAAGGCCCTGAGTGCACTGATGAGCACTGATGACCCTGAGCAGCTACACCTGGAGCCTCCACCAACACACGCTGCCCATTGGCCTTGGAGCCCTATTAAAGCTCAGATCTAGGCCTTGGGTCCCTTCCTAAGCTATACTGAAGGAGTTCTGATGTCTTACTGGGGCTGTACCAGGCTATAGACACTGTTGATCCAGATCTCAGGCTGCAGATTGGCTTACCAGCTTTACCTTGGACCTGCATCATCATGTGAACATCTGCTTGATTACCTGTACTTCTAGTAGATCCTGGCCAGGATGTCTGGGTCTGCCTTGCTTGCCTTGCTCAGGTAGTGTAAAAAACTGATACAGAGGTGGGTTGTGCTGCCATCCAGAGGGAGAAATGGGTTGATAGAAACTTTATGAAATTCAGAAAGGGGAAGTGCAAAGTCCTGCACATGAGGAGGAACAGTCCTATGCATCAGTATCTGCTGGGGCTGACTGGTTGGAAAGTAGCTTGTCAGAAAAGGAGCTGATGCTGCTGGTGGATACCAAGTTGACTATAAGCAGCAATATGACCTTGTAGCAAAGAAGGCTAAGGGTATACAGGGCTGTAACCTGCTGGCAGGTTGAGGGAGGTGATCCTTCTCCTCTACTTAGCAGTGGTGAGACCTGGAGTACTGCATCCATTTCTGGGCTCCCCAGTAGAAGAGTACTATGGAACTATTGGAGTGAGCTCAGTGAAGGGCCACTAAGATGACTAAGGGATGGGAGTGTGTCTCATGAGAAAATGCTGAAAGAGCTGTGGCTGCAGCCTAGAGAGGGCTTGGGGGGAATCTCACCAATGAATGCGAGTACCTGAGGGGAAGGTGTAAAGAAGATGTAGCCAGACACTTTTCATTGGCTCCTGGTGACAGGATCAGAGGCAGTGGCTACAAGCTGAAACATGGGAGGTTCCACCTGAACATAACAATTAATTTTTTTTTTTTTTTTTTTTTTTTTTTTACCGTGGGAGAGACAAAGCATTGGCACAGGTTGCCCAAAGAGGTTGCAGAGTCTTTATCCTTGGGGATATTCAAAAGTTGTCTGGATGTGGTCCTGGGAAACTGGCTCTAGGTTGGCCCGTTTGAACAGAGGGGATGGACAAGATGACATTCAGAGGTGCATTTCAGCCTCAAAGATTCTGTGGTTCTGGTTCACTGGGAGGTGTTGTTGCCATTGGCTCTCCATCCCTGCGGTGCAGTTGCTCCCCACCCACAGATAATTAGCAGGATGTGTTGAACATGGTTAATATGAAAGTTTGCTGTTACCTTGAACATACTAAGCAGGAGCAAGGAAGAAACATCTTGGTACTTGGTTTTAGCATAATTATTCCTGGAATACTCTTCCTACTTTGGCTGTGCATGCTTGGTGAAATGTTGAAAAATTAGGGGAAGTTCAGAGTCATGAAAATGACCAGTGTGACAGACTGTGCTGTACAACAGAACTATCAAAGCTCTTAGTTTTATTCTGCAAAAAGTATGGGTTGACCTGAGTGTTGTCTGTAACCAGCTACAAAACCACGGAAATTTGTGGGTAGAGGTTGGGGTACTTTAGACCAGAATTCAGAAACTTGTCTGGAGGTGAGATGTAAATACTTAATTCAGTGGAGGGAGATGTAGCCTAGCCAGTTTGGTTTGAAATGTGATACAGATTATGTTTCTACTAGACACTTTCAAAGAGAGATCACATTTGTTCCTAAAATTCCCTCTAGCTCAGCTACACTGCTAAAATAAGCAGATCAGATCTAAACAGCCCTTCTGGCTGAACTGTCACTGTGATTGGGACTTTGCAAATGTATTATTTTGGTATGATTTATCAGTACAGAGCAAAGAAAGTTCATTTCAGTAACCTCATCATTCCTACAGAGCTTCAACACAAGCCCTTCCTGCCAAGGCCCACATTGCAGGACTGACCTGTCTGAGTTTGCATGTGTCCAAAGTGTGGTGCTCTTTGAGTTACATGACACACTTGGCAATAATTCATGCCTCTTTCTTTACCTGAATGCTATAACAGCCATGGAACCTCCTCACAGGGTTTGTGGACCAATGTTTAAAAACTATTTTCATTAAAAACATAACATGGCATCTAAACAAGAGAAGAGAACTTAAGAAAAAAAAAAGTTTCTGTGGTCTGAAATGAGCTTTTAGAGAGCTTGTATTACGGAGCACAAAGGCCCTAGAAGGACCCAGGAAAGAGCAGTGTTGATCTGGTGAGCTTTCTCTGAAACAATGTGGATGTTTTCCAAGTGCTCCATTACTTGTCTAACCATTTTTTGAATGCTACTATCACCAGACAGAGCTGAGATAATTTTTTTTAAATCTCAGCAGTGCATCAAATGTTTTATTTAAATTGCTCTTATAAAAAATTAATGAAGGCATTATCTTGCTGGGCTACAAAATGGCAGGAGTGGATCCCAGTGAGATGAAATCTTCTTAAAATACAGCTGTCAAAACATTTTTGTATTAATATATCCCTAAGTGAATCTGTGCACATGCACTTGCAGTACAGAACTAGACCAGGAGGAGGAGAATTTGATGCAAACCTGCTTATAACATGGAACAAAGCCAGGATTTGACATAGCAGTATTTAAAGGGGAACGGACTACTTATGGTCCACAGAAGAAGCATCTCTGAAGTGAGATAGTTATTCTTCCAAAGACAGGTGACGTGACTTGCCATCTGCATTTCTGAGCTTACCAGTTCAGTGACAACTTACCTCCTTGCATGTCATCTATGGGTGTGGAATATCTTTGCCTGTGACGGGTGCCAATGACTTTGAGTGATTGCTAGGGAATCCCACCTCAGCCTTCTGCCATAAGTAAAGCCCAATTATACTCATCCCACTCTCCTTCAAGTCTGCTGTTAGTTGCTCAATCAGCAACGACAACAGCTTTTCCATTCCCTTACCTATCACAGCTGCTTTGCGGATGGGCTGCGGGGAAGCACTTTTCCATGAAGCTCCGCTGGGTGTTGTCCACTTCTGCACTGCTCTCTCTGCAAAGAAAGCATACTGCAGTGCCTGGGCCTGGCCTGAAGTCATCAGGACTCTAAACAGCTCTCGCTCCTTCCGGATTCCATCTGCAAAGGGCTGCTCTGTGGCAGCTTTGACTGCTTGGAAGCACAGCTCTGGAGCCAGGCATCCATGGGCCTGCTTCTTCACCTTGACAAGAGCCTCACTGAGAAACGCTTCCATGTTGGGCAGCTTTGGAACTGGCTTCAGGCTGAGCCTGCGGGGTCCCAGCGGCTGACCTGGGGGTACAAAAGCAGAGTTACAGAACGAAGCATCCACATCTGGAAGACTACAGATTTTCACTCCTTTCTACATAGACTACAAGTGCAGTCTACTTCTTTTCCTCCTAAGCTCACTGCATTAGAGCTTGCATGGCACAGTGATCTCTGTCTAGAACTAAAGTGTCTGACATTTCTCTTTAGCTTTCTGTTTGCTCTGACAATTACAATTTTTCAAGTCCCTTCTTAGACTTCAGAAAAGGAAGATTTCAGTTTCAAAGACATAATTGTCTCCTTCCTTTTCTCAGCAACACAAAGCGCCTTGACTCCTCCAATTCTCTTACTCCACAGTCTCAGCTGCCACATTCACATAACTCTTTCTGTAAGTTTCAGTACTAAAGGTTTCCTCCAATATTTAGTACTCAGTGCCCAATCGACTTTGCTAGCCAGATGCATTCCAGCCAGAGTCCTGAACCAGGCATTTATGAGAGACTGGGAAATAAACCCTGACTTCAATTCTTCCCTGACAGCAGGAGTCCCTCTAGTCACTTTAGGACTAACCAAGAGGATGTCGCACACAGCATGAGTTGGGGAGCAAATGAATAACAAGGGAAAGTTCATGCTTCTGTGTCAGCAAGGGGTGAATCAAGCAGCCACACAAATACATGAGGCTCATTACAGACAGAGGTTGCTATGGTGATACCTACAAAGGCCTTTAATTGAGAGGAGTTAGTTACATTTCAGATGCCAAAATCTTCTCCATCCTCTTCAGAAGTACAAACCCTGGTGCCTGCCAGGAGATCTCTGATCTGGCCATACTCAGGCTGTTCCTATGCTCTTAATGGCAGCTTTCTTCACTAAAGATGGTGGAGGAACAAGATCAGAAATTCAGGATGTATTCCCTTAATATTCCAACATTTTCACAAACACCCTTTTGTCATCATAGCCACATCCAGATCAGTAGCTGACTGTGTAGCAATGTTACTGCACTGATGGGGGAACAGCACACACAGTGCTGTTCCCAGAAGCACCCAGGACTGCCACCAAAGCCAGATGGTGGCTGAACCCCCTCTAATGAGAACCTTATGCTGACAGTCTCTCAGGTATAGTCTTGTTGCCCTAGCTTCTCTCTTATGAGCTCTGCCACAGGAGCACACTTCCTTCAAAGGTGGCATATTGCATCTGGCTCCCCTTTTTCTTCATCTTGTCTGAGCTAGGAAAGTGCTGGTGCATCAGCATAAGACTCAGGAGCAGGAAACCATACGTAGGGTGCTGAAGAGCAGGAATAATGGCAGTGCTGCCACTGTGGTTTCCCAAGGAACATGTTTGGACTCCAGCTCTTCTCCAAGACTAAGCAGTGTTTAAGGGAAACAGAAATATGAGTTCCCAGGATGAGTTAAGATACTGATTTCCTAAAATAATGGTCTTTGGAGATCAGGCTTTTTAATTAAAACTTTTAGAGAACAGAAAAAAAACGAATACTTGCTGTGTAAGTAGCTTCCCTTGTAATCAGAGTTCAGAAAAATGTTTTTACCTTGACAGTGAATATAGTTTTATCTGCTGCTACTTCAGGATTTAGTCAGAATAATGTTCCTTTATTTTGGAACCCCTTTTTTCCCCTCCCCTAAATGTATGTTTTGAACATAGAAATGCTCTTTATGTACAGTTCTTTATTTAGGACTTGAACAGTGGGTTTCATTTCATCACAAGAGGAAACCTCAGGTTTGTCCCATAAAGCAGATCTGATGGCTGGATGGCCACTTAAGACTGGGCAGATTAAGGGACTTCATATGACATCTCTGATTTGGAAAGGACTGGTAAATAAGGAATTGTACTGGAAGCCTTTAAGCTTGGTCTTCAGATAGCAAATAGTAATTGTAAGTGCAAATACTGATGAGGTTAAAAAAGAAAAGTAACTCTCCTTGGGGTCCTTTAATAAAACTCTTATTTAGCTGTAAGCTAAATAGGTTTAAGCTAAATAGGTTTTGCTAAGTATTTCCACAGCATCTCCATGCAGTGCCTTTGCTTCTGCAATGCTAATAAGAGTCAAGGGCATATTCATGAACAGGAAAAAGTGATCTGAATCCAAACCTGGGAAGAAGAGATTGCAAGAATATGATGAACAGTATCAGACATCAGTGCTGCAGGGAAAAGTGTCATCTGTATTCGGGCGCTGGCACAGATATCTGCTTTGCTTCACTAGGGTTTGTAGTCCAGGTGGCACAAAGGACAGATAAAATCTAAAATTTCTATCAGCAAAAGCAATATGCAAGCATGCAGTATCAAATATTGTCACATTTAAAGGGAAAAAAGTCATCCCAGAGCTGTAAATATCGGGATATTACAGGACTCCAGATGCAAGACCCAGGACTACCCTAACAGTCTTCTGGGTGCAGTGAACTGCCTGTGGATTTCTGAGAAACAGCTGAAACTGTCTCCACCTCCTCAGCCTTGCAGTGTGCTTAGGCCTGCCAGAGACATGTCCAGTTTGTCAGATCTTTCATCGGTCTTTTCTGGTTGTGTCAAAGGGGCGCTTTCCTAGACCTTCTGCCTAAAGAAGTTGGCAGACAGAATCATGAGCCCTAGAGAGAGATTAAAATGTATTTATATTGTGCATCTTCCCAGAGATGATGCACCAAGGGCCCTTGCAGCTGTAACCAAAAGCCTTTCTCCAACAGTCCCCATTTAAAGCATGCAATTATCTAACAGCAGTGTTACTCCTTCGGGTTTTATGAGATCCAGAAGAAAAACATCCTTCCTCCACAGTTACTCCTATTGGCTTACAGTCAGAAACTCATCTTTCCACACAGGGTTTAATGCCTGTGGGACCTGAGCTAGTCTAAACTGACTCGATTTTTCTTGGCTCTTTGGTGCAAGCCATGGATAGTTCTGTGCTCTGAGAAGATGATAAAGTTCAATCAGCAGATGTGGTCAGAAAGTGAGGTTGGTTATAGATGGACAGCTTCAAAGAATTCTGCTGTGCAGAGGATCAGCAGCCATTTTCTCCTCCAGGTGAGGAAGACTACATCAGGCCACAAAGAGCTGGGCAGTATAAGCTGCAAGCTGCTGCCTGCCACAAGCAAGTACAGCAATTTTTCAATTTTGTGGTGCCATCAGGTGGACAAATTATGTAATGCAGCTTGGATTAGTGCAGTGATTATAAAGCACATTTAATGAAAGAACATTCTCCTTGTCTTCCAAGGATTTAGCTCCTCCTAAAAAATGCCTTCAAAAGTGAAGATGATTTATTTTGCCCGAAGAAGGCTGGGAACATATGCTTGCTTCCTATCTGCAATATATAATCACTGCTTTTCAGTGAGAAATTTAACTAAAGACTATAATTGTCTCTGTGTGTTCCTTGAGACTGTTTCAGAACTCATTTTGAAGGTGTTCTTCATTAGGAATAATCCATAAAAATATATGGATGAAGATGCTTTCCCAACATACCTACCATAAAGGTAGCTCTGTCAACTGCATATTGAGACAATAATCACGAACACTTGCTTCAGTAAGGCCAGTCACTTGAGACTGATCTCTTACCATGAGATACTGCAGCTTTAGAAGAAACCGATTTCTGAATTGACTCTTTGAGACTTATCCTGCAGTACAGCCTTCTCAGGAAGAGAAATCATCAGTGACAAAACTATTTAGCCAAACTGCTCTGTAAGAAGCCAGCAGTTGTTAACTTCATGTTAAAAAAAAAAAAAATCTCATCAGAAATAGAATGCTGCATGCCATGCAAAGACAGTGGACTTCTGTGATGGTGTTTTTTTTGTAACTGTCTCTTGTTTTATTATCTGAATAATGCTCACTGAAAATAGAACTCAATGTGAACAAAACCCAGATCAGCTATGCAAGGCTGTCATCTCTTTTGCAGCCCTGAGTTAGTGCCTGATATAGAGAAATAAAAGCACTAGTTTGCCTTTGTATGGCAGGAGAATTGTGTTAGCTTTAGGCAAAGGTCAAAGCCAAGAATGACTCAAAAGGAACACACGGACACTGGGTACACCATTATTTCAAATTACTGGGTAACCTAAATGGTGCATCAAAACTTTTCATGGTCTTCTGCAAGTTCTAATGAGAAGTTTTCCAAGAAGAAAAAAAAAGATTATCTGACTTGTCAGTATTTTCACCGTTAAAAGCACATACTGTAAATGCCAGTAAAGCTGCTGGAAAGAGTCTGAAAACATTTATTTTAAAGTCCTGTTGGAGTTGGTATGTAGTGTGATGTGAAATACCTTCAGTGACATTACTTGTTTTTACTGGGGTAACTCAAACCAGTAATAAACAGATAGAAAATCTACCACTAATGATGAGTAAGACTGGGACAGGTTACCTGATGGACATCCAGCTAGAATCCTTGTATGCTTATACAACTCTCAAAGAAATAATAATTCTTAGTACTGACAATTTCCAATGAAGATGAAGCTAGAGAAGATGAATTTGCTATTAAGTTCCAGAGAGCAAGTTACACTCAGGAATAGCCTGCTCAGTGATTCATTCCTGAGGTTCTCTAAGGTCAAGCAGACTTTCACAACTGTCAACTACTGTACAATGTCTGTCACAGAAGAAAGAAGCACAAAAGTATCTAAATTTCACCCAATTTCACACAGCATTTGTTGAAATCCAGAATGCTGGTTTGCCACTTTCAGCAATGTATCTATTAGTCATTTCGTGATACACTTCTGTCATCAGTGCTGATATAGATCTCATGGAGGGCATCATTCAGAAGCCCAGAGGGTACATCAGCGGGAACACTGTTGGGTGAATTTGATCCTGATACTGATCTTTAAGAACAGCCCATTCATTAAACTATCTTAAAAATATGATGCACTGTCATCTTGGGCAAAGCTTAGGCTGCTTCAACTTTTAGCAGAGAAGAAAGGGCCTTGTTTGTAGTGAACTGTGGGAGCAGAAGTAACACCCCAGCATGGAAAAGCATTGACTATAAAGGCCACATGATCAAAACAGAAAGTTTGGTTTGCTTCCTTTTATGCATCTCATTGTAACAGAGCTCCAGACAAAATTGTGATGGAAGTCAATAATCTGTTTCCAAAGGTACGAGGAGGTTAGTAGTGGAAAAATATCCACTTTCTCTCAAGGTGATGCTCCTCATGATGCACAAGAAATGTTCCTCTTCCTGTGTTAAATCAAGTGAATTTGATTTTTTATTTTTAAGGTGGTGGAAAAAAAACCCTCCTCATCCCTCCCATCTCCACAGGTCATTTTCTTACACACCAGCTAAAGGATCAAGGACAAAGTCACTTGCAGACTCCTGGATCATTAAATTGGGCTGAGGATGTGCAAGCCCCTCCACTATAGGGTGAAAGTGATTTCTGATCAGCCATTATTGATGGTGCAATCAGAATAGATGCAAATACCAGTTGTGATACAAAACGAAATGGAAGGAGTACATACTCCCCAAAATCAGTGGAGTGCAGCAGCCCAGAGAAGCATGTGAGTTTGGATATATAACATGTATATATATGGACTTGATATGTATCTGCTCTCCAAATCCTCACTTGAATTTCTGCAGCTTTCCAGCATCTGAATTTTTCACTTCAGACAACATAAAACAAATTCTGCAATTAATTCTATCTTGTATGGATGCCAAAACTCAATGAATGAAGCATGTAAATTGGAACAAACTGGTGGGCTTTGTTCTGAGTCTGTCCAGCCCTGAAACATCACCAATTATTTCTTGGCATTACTGCAACTCTTTCCTCACCAATCATTTTGTTTGCCAAGTGAATTGCTGCTTCAGCTGTGTTTTCTTCCACAACTTCATCAACCAAGCCCAGCTTCAGTGCTTCAGTTGCTGGAATGTGTCTTCCTGTGACAAAAAGAGAAATAAGGTGACTACAGTGGGGCATGATGGGCAATTTAATTTCTTTCCATCTGATCACATGACTTGTGTGTAGCAGAGATGTTCATTATCAGGTACAGAAAATGCATTACCAACTACATGCCTCAGAAGCACGTATGACCCTTTCTTAGCCCATCATTAGTGGAAGAAAGCTGAATTTCAACCCAAGCAGCTACACAAGTAAAAGAAATTAATGTTTCTTAGACCAAGCTGGTGGTATGACTCAATGCATATTCTTACACACAGAGCAAGGCCAAGGCACAGTACTTTACCTGTAGTGATCATATCCAGAGCTGCTGGTACCCCAATTAGTCTGGGTAGTCGCTGAGTTCCTTCAGCAGCTGGAAGTAACCCAATGGTGACCTCTGGTAAACCCATCCGTGCCTAAAACAAAGTTAAATTCAACAACAATTCTGATTAGAGTGATAATTACAAACTGAGCAGAATAGAAGGAAGACAAACAGACCTGATTCACACATTGCTCCTCTAAGAAGCATCAAGACTTCTACACAGAAACTCCGTCCTTGCATTTTGCTACGTAAGATGTTTAAGACAAAAGCTCACTAAACTATTTCAAGAACTTGTGTACAAATGCACAGGAAAATCATCACCTGTCAGTGGATGTATGTATGCTAGCACAGCATTGGAGGAGAGCTGCGGGACCAGCAGCATCCCCCAGGCTGACAGGTGTAAACTAATGGTTTTAAGCAGTTGTTACCAAATGCTGGAGGGCACTCTGACTAACCTGTTAACTCCCTACTCTAATTCTTGGAAGCATAGTAAAGGAAAAGCCGTACTGAACTCTTCCCTAATCTTCCTTCAAATGGCTCCTTGTGCACTTGACATTTAGTAGGGTTATAGCAGAGAAGCCAGGGGCAGCAGGAAGGGGGTGTCTTGTCTTCTGTTAAAAATCTCTAGGTTTTGTTGCCTTGATTTAAAAAAATCAGTTTGCACATTTCACAGTGAACTTTTAAGAGATTTGGAGTCACTTTAAGACCACTACTTATGGCACCCACCTCAGGTAGCATACAGGGTGATGCAGAATACCTCTTTATACTGTTACTGCAATCCATGCTGTCATGGAGAATCAGTGACTCACCCTGCAGAAGGGAGGGAATTGCCCTATTGGTGAAGCATCTCTATAGGGAGACCAGGTTCTCCTACAAGGTAGTTCAGCATTCCTGAATCTTGAAGGAGGCAAGTCAAGAAAAAAATTGAATCACTCCTTAAAAGACTCTTAAAGATGTCTTTTGGTGAGAGGGCTCCTTGAGGACGCAGAGCTTATGGGGAATCTAACCATGCTCCACTCTAGCTAAGCTTCAACTACCTATTGAAACTAGGTCACTAGCAGAAAGAAATGCAAAATGAACAGGGCTCAGGGGGAAAAAAAAAAAGTAAGATCAGGTCATGCTGCATAATCAAATAAGATACAGCCATCTGCATCAGAATACAGATAATGACTACCCAGACCTAGGGCAAATTAACTCTGTTACTGCAGTTTCTATACAGTCATCTTATTCTACTAGTTACAAATCAATTTTATATTTAGAAATAACTTGCAATCAGTTATTTAGTAAGACTTATGAAAACCCATAAAGGGTGGCGGTGTAGGTAAAGAATGTCTGACTACACTTGTATCCTGTAGCTATAAAGCCCTCCTTCTCTGGGCAGGTAGTCCCAGGAAAGACATACTGTCTTCACTGCTCCTCAGGAGCAGTCTCCCACCCTGTCCATGGCCATATGTACATGGCTCCTGATGCCTTCACCAGCCTCTCTAGTTTGTACCATGTGTTACCTTCACGTGTGCAATCCGATAGTGACAGCCAAGTGCTACCTCCAGGCCTCCTCCCAAGGCAATACCTTCAATGGCAGCCACCACAGGCTTCTCGCTCCTTTCTATGAGAGAGATGATGGGGCCCAAGGCGATGCCATGTCTCTTTGGAGAAGAAAATCCTCGAATGTCAGCTCCTGAGTTGTCATAAAGAGATTAAGAGGAATTAATGAGCAATGATCAGAATGACACTTCCCTCTGTGCCACTGAACACAGCATCTTAGAGATGATCAAGTCCTTGCAGAGCATGTTGCTGGCAGGAGAGTAGTTAACAGGTCCCTTTTGTGACCACCTTCAAGAAACCCTGGCTCCTTGAGCCTATTCAGAGATGTCAGGGAAAGGCTAAGTACGAAAATACTTAGTAACTGTAACGATCATGCATTTGCTACACAAATTTGCAGCCATCCTTGCTGTAATAAAAAAAGAATGTTGAGTCTGGAATAGTCAAGTGCAGGTTACTACAAACAAGCAATGTAGAGCTCTACAGGAATTTCCTAACTTCCTAGGTTTCTATAACTGGAGAAGATCTATTATTCACCACCGCTCCACCCCAGGTACACTTCATATGCTGGACCAGTTAATGGTCCAGAGCTATGGAGAGGCTCCAGTACATAAGGGAGATGAGCAGCTGTGCCTCCTTTCAATATGAACATACTAGCTTATTTATCACCTGGACAGCTTGTTGTGTGCTCCATGTTAATTGTGGCATAACTGAATAGAAAAAGCTCGCTGTCTTGTGGCCATTTCCAGCCAAATCAGGACTTTTATCAGCAGTGTTAGGAGGCAAAGAGAATCTTCAGAGGTTGTGGGTGAAAAGTGTTTCCCCTTTTTCTTGGGCTGCATTTGATGAAAAATGTCTTACCTGCACTAAATTTCCCATTTTCACCACAAATCATAACAGCTTTCACTGAAGGGTCTGCACCTGCTCTCTTCAGTCCATCTTCTAATGTCTGGAGAACTGTCAAACTGAAATAAGTTAGAAATTCAGTGAGTATCAGTCAACCACATTACCCTTCCAAGAGGTCTGTGTTATAAACACCAAGTGAAAATGAGCAGTGTATCCAAGCAGGTCTCTTGCCTAGTCTGACTTCTGCCATAGCCTCTCTGGGTGAATCCTTCTGTTAGTCTCCCTCTTAATTTAAGGGTGAGCACCAAAATCTGATAATCTTATGCCCACTGAGCAGACCAGGGTAAGAGAATATTCTTGTAAGTGACCACATGAGGATATTTTTATTTTACATGAAACTCATTGCAGTGATGATGTGTTGAATTTATAACAAGATTTTATTATTTCCCTTAATAATTTTAGATTTCAGCTAGGGTTTGTAAATATGACCTTCCTTCATTAAAAAAAAAAAAAAGAAAAAAGGGAACCCTGAAATGTACTTAGTCACCTTTAAGGAAGAGTGACTTGAATCCAACAGTAGCAAATACTGTTATGGAAAACATGCAGGTCTGGTCCTTTCCTTGTGCTCTTAGCCCAACATCCACATCACTGCATTGGGGATGTTGCTATGTATATCTACACACGTTCTTTTTAGCATCCCTTTTATCTGTATTATCTGTTTAAAATCTCCTGCTGGTTTAATCAAATTCCCCTAGTTCAGCTGTTGCATGACTTAGTAAAGGGTTATGCCCTTAATTTTTAAACTTTTTTTATGATTTTTGTAAACCTTGACCTTAGTGTTCCACAGTCTTTTCCTCTCCAAACTGATGACACTCAGCTTTTTCAGTCTGATTTCTTAACACAGTGCACCATCCCTTGGATTATTTTGGTTGTCCCTTTCTGGGTTGTCCCTATACCCTTCTGCAAATGCAAAATCCAGAATGACACGCAACAAATAAGCTGTTTTATATTGCAGAAAAGGGATGCCCTCTGCCCTGTTCTCAACATACATCCTGATGACACTCAATATTTTGTGTCCTTTTTGGGTTGCCCGGCACATTGAGCTGATGATTTCACGGCACTATCAAAGGTAAGGAACCCTTCCTTGACCAGTAACTGTAAGTTTTGAGCTCAGAATCCTGTAAGCTTTTATTGGGTTATATTTTTTTATTTAAAGAGCTTTTTGCTATTGTTGTTAGCATGCCTTGATCCACTCTTTACATATTTTTGGTCTTAATTCTCAGTTTACATATCTCCTGTCATGTTTTACAGGGTTTCTTGTTCTTGTCATTTGAGTAAGCTTTCCATTTCGCCAAAACATCGAACTTTTCCCTTAGTAGTCTTAGTGTTCTCATCATGCCATGTAAGGCTTTTACCAGATCACTTGCTGGTTGAACAGTTTACCTGGGCTTCTAATAAACTTAAGAAATCAAAAATTCCAAACCCAAACAACAACATTCCAACCTCCACACTTGTTGCAGGCTTCTTGTCTTTTGGATAGCCTCTTGCAGCATTTTTGTTTGAACTAACTGCTGAGTATTTACACAATTCCCTTCTTGAAATTGAGTACTCATGCTGGATTTATCTGGTCTCTCTCTTGCCTCAGTGTCAGATCCATCTGTGTAGTAGTTGCTCTCACACAGCATCTTGGGCAAAGTTATGTGTATAAATTACGGCCTAACCCAAAAATGGCATCTTTTCTGTGGGTATTTAGAACAGTTGTTTTAGGAAGCAGACACTTAGAGCATCCCAGAATTTTCTCTCTACATCTCATCTTGATCCAGTCCAACACAGGTAATTACACTCTCCCATTATTGCTACCCATCTAAAGTTACAGAGTCTCTAATCTCCTTTACATTTTCTGACCATTATGCTGATCAGGAGTCAGGACAGTCCTAGGAGCCAGGGGCAGCTTTTTCCATTGATGACTGCTACACTGTTATACTTCATGCAATCCCACGCGTACATTCCCCTACACCCATGTCCTATTTGATCATCCCTGGAGCTTTTCTGTACTTGTCAGCTCAAATGTTGAAATGTGCTTCCACACCCTTTGTAATTTTCAGTGCCAGCAGCCTGCCTCATCTAATAAGGCGTGGATGGTCTTTTCTCTTGTAAGTCCTGTCTGTCTGTTCCCCAAAGCTTCCTGGGTTTTTTGCATATCTAAATCCCTTCTTTCTATGCTATGGTCTCATAAATGCAGAACTTTGAATACTAAACTTCTGCAAATCAGGAAAAAAAGCCCAGACAAATCAAATTTGGCACATGCCACCTCTGCTGGTGTAAAGAAAAATTAGCTTGAAGGGAAGTCTGTGTGTGGGAGCCAAACTTACTGCTGGGGCTCACAAGTCAGCATACATTCCTCAGGAAAGTGTTGCCCGGGATGAACAGCAGTGCATGGGGTCAGACAGGAGAAAGTGAATTGCTACCCACCGGTGGCTTCTAAAGTGCTGGTGGCCACTGTGATGGCCTGGGAGCTGGGATAACAGCACTGAGTGCCACATATAATGGGGAGAAAAGGATGAGACTGTAGCAGAGCAGGAAAAAACCCACCAGCCTTTTAAAAAGCATCTGTGCCTGCTGTGAAATTAAATTTTCAGGATTGTAGGAGATGGCTCCTGCCTGTAACTTTCACTGCCTGCTATCACCTACGCAGTCAAACATTTCCAGCAGCTGTCACAGACCTGTTGCCTTATGGTCCAGTACATAAAGCATGCAGAAGCAGAAGGAACACACAAAGACCATAGTGTGCTCTACCCTTCTGAACTGTACCTGGGTCTCAGCTAAAAACTACCCGATGGCAAGTATGAGATAATTATGGATCCCTTCTAAAACAGGTATTACCCTGACATGTGATTAAAGACCACAGGTACCTCTCAAGCTGAAGTTTCACAGCAGCTTAACGGATTTAAACCCATGTTGTGCAGGTTCCCATCCTTTTCCATGTACTCCTACTCTGTCCCTCACGCCAGCAGTGATGCAGAGAGCTAGGCTGGCTGAAAAACAACCCAAACCAAGACCCAAACTGGTGTTTAGTCACATCTGCACTCCAAGCTGGCTTGCTGCCAGTCACATGAGCACTAGTGCTAGCAGAGGAGGCTGTGAGGAACCATAGCCAGGATCACAGCAGTCTCATCTTAGGTTGTGCTGTGGTGCTGCAGAGCTCATCACAGGGACTGAGTCTTCGTGGGTGAAGTAAGTACTTGGGTGTCTCAGGGGCCTTTGTGCTGCGGGGCTGTCAGCACATAAAGGAGTGTGGGCAGCACGATACAGTTGGGGGGAAGGGGAGATACAGCACTCAGTGGAAACTGCCTTTTTAATGGATCTAAAGTCTGACAGGATTCTCTTTGTCCCTCCCCAGGCTGAGGGAGCCATGACAACACCATGTTACCCTTGGTTTGTCAGAACTGCACACTGCAGTGAGGGCACTGAGGGGCAAAGAGTAAAGGGTAGTAGAGGCAGAGGTCTGTCCTGGAGAGGCTTTTGTTCAGGTGCATGCAGTTGCTGTCCAAAGGAAGGCCACCTTGGGTTTTCCTCTCAAAAGAGGCAGAGATAAGGTTCTTTCAGCATGTACCTTTAGCTCTGTGTTTTGTACTTTTCACGGTAAGGACGGAAAGTTCACTGTGGGCACAGCCCGGAAGCTTTCTTAGGCTGGTCTTGGGCATGGGAGATCCAAGGGATGTATTGCACCATGCAGTTCTGTGTGTCCTATATGTCTAGTTCATCTAAACTCATGAAGTCACTCCAGGTTTGGTTTATCATGAAAATTATCTGAGCACGTGAAAGCGATCTTACTCCACTTTTAAACGTGTAGCAACAAAAGAGTGAGCACTGCCAGTTACTGCAGAGCAATGTAGCTTGCTGCAGAAGAGCAGCAGGTTGTATTTCCTACTCATGCTCTTACTTGACTCTTTCAGCTTCAACAAACTTCCTGGTTTACAAGTTGAGCATAACTGCTGTGGATTTTTCCAGCTTGTGAATATATACTGAATAGACACTACAGTCACTGTTACAGAACAGCTCTTCAACCACAGCTGTTTAAAAAGAGTCTATGTGCTACTTGGAACTAAAGGAACTACAATAAATAACATATAACAAATTATTTAAAGCTGAAAAGCATGTACAACCTTTTCAATACACATGAAAAACTAAAATTTCAGAGGCTCCTACAGATTGGTGTTTGACTTTTTCACTGGCTTGTGTTTGAAATTGCCTGGGGCTTTCTTGACCAAAATCAGTATTTAGAGGCCAATTACTTACTCATTTTTAAAAAGCAAACAAACTGCTTTTGCTTCTGACAGCCCAGGATGTGGTTTAATCCCAGTGCCAGCTCCTCTTGTTGAACCCTGTGTGCTATCTACAAAGCCCTGACCCTTGCGCTCATTTGGATCGCACAGGGACTCGCCAAGGCAGTACTGTGGAGCGTGCGAGCGGGCAGCTCAACCAGTAGCAGATCTGAGGAGAAAAGCTGGTTTTAACCTACGAGCTGTGAAGGAACTCCAGGGTCAAACGGCTCAACTGCTAACACTGCTGTGCTATTTCTTGCAGGAAGCATCATCTTGATGCTTAAAAGATTGGAAGGTGACGAGAAATATGCAATGTTTTTAAATAGCTCCCAGGGGAGACCGTAGCAAGTACAGACTGAAGAGCCTGACAACTCTCCTGAGGGAAAAAAAACCAACCTAGAAATTATAACGAAGAGCAGAAGTCACGGAAAAGTTCGTCATGTCCCTTGCAAAGGCAGAGCTAAGCTCTCTCTGAAGGAGACGAAGAGGCTCTCCCGGGGCTGCCTACCCCGGTACCCGGAGGGTCCTCGCACGGACAAGGGGAGAGGGTAAAGGGGATGAAAAGGAAGGAAATCAGAGAATCCCCCGCCCACCAAGGGAGGGCGAGTGCCCGGGACCGAGCCTGCTCCTGCTGCAGCGCTCCCAGCCTCCGCTCAGCGCTGCCCGTCAGGACCGGCCGCCTCAGGAAACGGCGGGCGGGCGCCCGAGGACCCCCGCCGCGGGGAGAACCGGCCGCTCGCCGTTACCTCAGCGCGTTGACCGGCGGGTTGCGGAGCCGGATGACGGCCACGGCGGCAGCGCCCCTCGCCTGCTGCGCCATGGCGAGTCCACCTCTCTCCCCCGGTACCAGGCCCGGGCCGGCCCCGCGGCGCCCCGCCCTCAACTCGGCCCTCCCCTCTTCGCCGGGCCCGGCCGGGGCGGTGCAACCCGCACCGCGGTGCTGTCCCCGGCCCCGCGGCCCGGGCTGCTGCGGCCCGCAGGGGCTCTGCCTGGATTTAACGTGCGCTCTCCGTCAGGTTATGGACCCTCGATCTTCTCGGGCGTCATTTTACTGGCCCCTTAGTTCAGCGCAGCGATACCAACGGTATCCAACCCTAGCTGGGAAAGGATGGTGCACGCTGTCGTGGCTCGATGCTGTCGGTGATTACGTGGAAAACGACTGTCACAAGGGCTGAGGCTGCTTAAAACTCTGCAAGAGGCTGAGGGCCGTGTGAGTTTTTAAATTAACATGAAAAAGCTGATGAAGTGAGGATGTGGTAAGCTCTGCCACATTGTAAAATCCTGCTTAGGAAAACATCGGTTTGTAAAAAAACCCTAAAAGGTAGGAAGAAGGAGTATTTTCTAATATTAAAATATTTATCCTTCGCACTAAAATGTAATTTGAAGGAAAGAAAAGGTCCCTCAGAGGGAAAATTCCAGTACGTTGAAGAACTGATTCATTTTTACATGGGTCTGCTGGTGTCCAGATGTCCTGCCCTGCAACCATTCCTAGTGCAGCTATCCAAGAAGTGATCCAGAGAGTATGACAGTGACACTTCAGGAGCATCTGCTGACAGTGCTGTGTAGGAGACACATCGGAGCTGACTCCCAGACCAGGGTGAATCTCCCAGTAAATCCTGAAAATCCCCCCAGCAACCACACGTGCTTCTCCCAGGTATGGGTGTGTACTGAGGCCTCTCTTTCCCTGAAGGTTGTAGCTTGTTGGTTGTGTGGTGGTTGCAGTTTATCCTAGTTTACTTGCTGTGGAAAGTTAACTTCTCTTGAAATGTTTTTAAAGCTCTACAATCTTTTCTGTCTCTTGCCCTGTAAAAGTCATTCACTGGGCAGAAGGGCTGCAGCTCCTTCCCCTGGTCTGGAACAGGTATAGGTAATTTTAGAACTTGATTTATGTGTATGGAAAGGTCCACGCAAATATATAGTCTTCACCCATAGCAACTGCTGCCTTTATTGCTGTTCTGGTGGATCACTACAGCTCTTCTGTCATTTGTTAAGTAATGTAAAAAAAACCCAGCCCCAAACCAACAAACATGAACAGGGATAATACTGTGTAATTTGCTTGTAAAACACTGTGGGGAGTTTATAAAAATGGTGTAGACTAGCCCTTGGAGGGCTAACTGGTCTGTTAGAAAGAAGCCAAGGATCACTCTGAGTTGTACTTTGTGATTTACAGGTCTATTTCACTTGTCCTTTAATAATACAACTGCCATATCTGTGACAAACCAGGACCCTTCTGAGCATGAATACACAGAGAAGAAAACAGTGCCAGGGAAAAAGAAAGCTTACAGAAACCAAACCAACCAACCAAAATCAAGCTTTACTGAGTCATGGAAAGGCTCCAGTAAATATTTAAGCTTTATTGTTGTGAGCCTTATGTTTGTCTCTCCACCCTCCTCTAAAGATAGAGTTTGGTAGTGAGAAGAAATGCATTAAAATATATACACCAGAGGAAATTAAAGTCTTCAGAGCTTGGTTCTGAAGCCCTTGTGCAAGGGCTTGACCTTAAATGCAACTCCCAAAACGATGGAGGAAGATGAGTGCATGGGTCCTGGATTAGTCTTCTTACTGGTTTTCCACCCTCAGAGTGTAGCTGTTTTCCCACCAGTCTGATCTGAGGCCATGCAGCTCTGCTATATCACAGCTGATGGCTGAATAGCCTGTGGGTGCACTTAACCTTGATAAGAGGTAATCAAGATGGTCAAGTTTCTTTCTGTAAACTTTTGAGTAATTCACCAAAAGCTTGTACAGGTCTCCAGTGCTTCTGTTTCTAAAGCTGTTCTCTGAGGAGCTGGGCTCTTCCCTGCAGACTGCCTGGCAGTTTGTATTTTGATGGAAAACAGCTGTTGGCTATGAAACCACAAGACATGGTGGCAGCTTTCTCTAGTCCTACACCTGCCAACATGAACACTGTCTTGCTATACAAAGAGAAATACAGCTAAAATTGCATATCTAAAATTGCTCATGTCTTTATCCTATGCTAGGGGACAGCTCTACTCTTACTCATCTGTGGTAGCTGATGCTATTTCAGAAGTAAACACTTGACTATGGCAGAGGCTTAACTTTAAGTAGTAATGAAAGGCTCTCTTTCAATAGGACAAGGCAGGCAGTGAGGTAGGTTGTGGATATTCTGCTGGGGTTGTTTTGTCAACCCGTTCTTTGCTGGTCTTTTGACTGCACAATAGATGACAATGCTCAGAAAATAACCTGGTGCCTACTTCAGCTCTGGAGAAAGGAAAGGCTGCTCAAAATGGGAATATCAAATCTTTAGAGAGTCCCATTACTAGAAGTGGAAATGAGGGATATTCACCAAAGGACAGATGTCAATGAATGTGAATGTTGTGCTTTGTCTTCCAAACGCCCGCAGCATCCTGCTTCTTCCTGAGCCAGAGCAACACGAGTCTGTCAAATGTCTTATAGTCTCCTGGGATCATCAGCCTTGCTCAGGAAGTGCTGAATGATATGAAGAAGTGCTTTTTTATAGGGGGCTTGAGTTAATTTTTATTCCAGTATATTATTGCTGCAAGGTGCTTCAGGAGATGCAGCTTGATTTCCTATAAACCTATTCACACAGAACAAAAATTCTTAGAAAATTATTATTTGACTATTTGCAGAAAACATGCCTGCTTCTGATGGCAGAGGCATTTGAAAAGGAGGGTCTGCAGTGATGTTCCAGCTGTAGGAGCAGATTATTTCTGCTGAAACTGCCTCTGGGGAATAAGGAAGGTCTAACTAGCTGTACTGTACAGTCTGAGCGGTTTTTGTGGTAAAACCCATGGTCACAGTGCTGAGAGGGGGTAGGAGATCTGAAAACTCATTTGGTCTTGACAGCAGCTGGTCTCAGTATCAGGCTTGAATGACACCCTGCTGTTGGAACAATAGCTTGGAAGGCCAGCTAATTTCACTAACAACTGATTTGTGCTTTCCCTTTTACAGCCGTGACTTTTGAAAAAAAATATTTGGCTTTAAAAAAAATATTTTCTGTAAAAAGAGCTGCTGTTCTCCTCACTTCTATAATCTCTTGCCTGGTGCACTTTTTTTCTGATCCTGGCTGATGCCTTAATCTGTGGTGAAAACCAATATTGATAAATGTCTGATGATAAAATAATTTTGAAGTTCTCCTTTGGTAATACACTCCCTTAGGTGACCTCCTCTGCTAACTATGAAGCCCTTTTCTAAACTGTCTCCAAAAGCAGCCTTCCAGAGCCCCAATGAGCTCCAGTTCACCTTGGGGCTGGTACCTACAACTCTCTGTAAGGCACAGCTGCAGTGAGTGTGGTAACTCCAGCTACGCAACAAGGCATCTTATAAGCTCTGAAATACTATCCTATTTGAGAGTTTAAATTTCTGCTTCAGACCCTTGGCTTGTTTTAGCAATGGAGGTTGTTTCAGCTTGATGTGATAAAGACATATTTAAAAACTTTTCCTCCTTGCTGGGTATCCTTTGAGGCATTTCTTTCCATAAGCAGTAAAGGTTTTAAATGTCTTGGAAACTTAATCTTCTGTCTTCCAGAACAACACTGGGCATAATTAAATTTGTCACTGTTAATATGTACATAAAAAGAGGGCAGTAGGTAGAGAACAGTTTTATATCCAATACTCTGCTCCTGCTTAATAAGAAACAGCTCATTTTCTTTTAAAATTTATATATGCAGCTGTGGAGAGCAGAACAACTGAGCAGAACAACTCTTTGTCTTACTGAGGCTTTACTCTGCTCCTTGGGTACTTGAAACCAAGACTTACCCCTCTATAAAACTCCCCACTGTGTCAGGTCTGTAATATATAAACACATATATGTACACATTTAATTTTTTTTTAACATCTGGACCTGCAAAGACAAAACCATTAACAGTTTTGCACACATAGAGCTGGTCCAACATATTTGTTAGCAATGTGCAAACCAGTACACACTACAGTACAAAGTATTTTCCTTTGAGTTGGTCCCCAGTTCAACATTTTTTCCCCCGTACTACTATGCATATTTCAGATTTAATTTTTTTTTAAACAAAAAAAATACCATTTCAGATTGAGTATCTTGGCTTCTTACTGCCAGAATAAAGTATCCATCGATTATTTTTAATAGTCTAAGACTATCTCATGATCGTTAAGCTCCGATACTTGTGTGGCTTCAGAGCAACACCTCCTGGCAAAGCCGTGGTATTGCTTGTGCAAGCAGAGCGGCCTCCCTCTTGGACTGATGTACGACAAAACAGCAAGCAGCCGAGTGAGTGAGCTGCAGCAATCGGGACGTCCCTCCTTGCTTAGCCAGCAAATTGTGGTGTGAGTGACGTGGCTGTTGTGACTTCCACAGGGGGGAGAAATAAAAGTGGGGAGTAAAAAAGTGAGAGCAAACATAAGCATTCAATGCTGTCCTACAAGTATATCTGCCTGTTTTTGGTGTGGGTTTGTATTACGCGTGCCGATTTACGGTGGATGGTAGCTCCAAAACCAACGCAGGGCTTTATCCAAAAACACTGTGAAGCCAGCAAACAAAGGATGCTTGCTATCACCTTCACAGATGGTAACACGGACATTAGTGTTAATCTTTTCCCTCTTAGTTTACTCTCTTCTCTATCTATCCCAGTGTAAATCTGACTTGTAGAAAATGGAAGCGTAAATGGAAATTCAGAAGATTCAGAAAGCTTCATTAATGTTCGAAGTGGCACCTTCCCTTAGTGCTGAAGCAATGTGGCTGCCCTTATGAACAAAAATGCTACAAAACACAAGCATTACACAAACCCACTAAAGAACAAGATGGCAGTTCCCTTATTCACAGATCTGCATGTGGTTTAAGGTACGGTGAGCATTAGCCGGGCCTTGAAACAATTCAACACACCGGAGTAACTTGAGGCAGTTTATACAGAAGGCCGAGATATGACGGAAATGTTTATATATTTCTTATGAGTAAAAGCAACGCAGGTCAGCGTAGAGGGCCATTTCTTGAAGGAGTAAAATTGTCGATAATAACACCAGGAAGATGTATGTAATCAATGTTTTAGCTCTCCGGTCCAGACTGCTGGTTGATTTGTTGATATACCACTAATGAAACTCTTTTCTGTCCAGTAGTAAAATACCCCGTTAAACACATCTGTCAAAGCCTGGTATCTTAACACAGTTTGGTCACATAGGCTGCGCCCTAGTATTTTGAGAGAACTAGCTGAGAAATTATCTGCCTACGGGGGCTGGTGTCATTAAGTCTTCGAAATCGGAGGAAACTGCTCAGATTGCCAGAAAACCGCTGCGGTTTCCCGCCCTGAGGGCACTAGGCCACAACCCCGCGGCGCTGCTGTCCGCGGCAGCTCGCGCAGGCCGTTGCCCTGGCTGTTCTGGAGCCCGTCCCTCGCCCGGTAGTCCCGGTTCTTAGCAGCCTGCCCGGGGCAGCTGCCACCCCCCCCCCCCCTCCGCCCGGCGCGCGGGGAGCCCCTCTGCGGTGACCCCGTCTGCGGTAACCGCAACGGGTGCTGCCCGCGCGAGCGGCCGCCTCCCCCCCGCCGCTGCGCCTGCGCGCTTCGCTCCCCGCGCGTAGCGAGGCGGAGCGCGGCCTTCGGAAGTGACGCAGGAGAGGCGAGATCGGCGCGGGGCGGGCCTGGGCGGAGCGGGGCCCCGGGGCAGCGCCGACCTGCTCCGCCGGTGCCTCGGGGCTGCGGTGCCTGTTCAGGCTCTCGGATTTGCGCGCCCTGTGCGTACGCGGCCTCGGGAAGCGCAGGGGCTGCTACTCAAGACGGAACCTACCCGGCAGCGCAGGTGGGAGACGATACACGGAAGTCAGGAAAATGAGATCAGTGTTGGTGACATACGGGTGAATGCTGGGAACTTCTCGGGAATTCAGAAAGGAAAGTAAGTCTCTTGTGCATCTTCAGGATCCTTGACTCTCTGCGACCATATCTGAGCAGTGCCTGACCCCACCCTATCTAGGAGTGCTGGACGGAGCATGTCTTGTGTAAGATACTGTTATAAAATAAATGTCCCCCAGATATTTAGTTTTAATTCAAGGGAAGACAAGTATATAGTCCATGTAGAGTTAATGGGAGAAGGAAGGCTGAAATAAATTGCATACTTTATGAAGTTAGCTGGTAAACTTAAATTAAAAATCTTGTGGCCCCATTTTGCTCATGCTTGCGTTCTGCCTGATTAAATAAGAATTACAGTGTGTAAAGCAGTGTAAATCACAAAGACCCATGTTCCGTCTTCCATCTCTTTAGATAAAATGACCCATGGTATCCCGAAGAATGAAATACAAATCTGTGAGCTCCTTCTCGGAGGCCTTTATCTTAGTTCTTGACAGGATTACTGTTGCATTGGTCTCAGTTCTACTAAGCAAGCAGTGCCTAAAGCTTGTTAGTTTCCCATTGTGTTGTCGATACTGGTAGAATGAGTGTGTCGGAATATAGACAGACAGAAAGCCAATTACTGAGAAGTCAGTAGAAACACAAGAGCAGTCACAGTAGTCAAGTTAGTCTAATATTTGGCTGAAATGCTTCACAGGTTATTAGCATGAAAGTTCTGTATTGTATGTATAGTAAGTACTTCTTCAGGCATCCAAATCTGGGGACAGAGCAGAGCTGGATGCTATCTGCCTTGGCATTGCTTTCTGAATCCAGGCTTTCATGAGAAGCAAAGGTCTCTAATAGAGACAAAAACTGCTGCTGCGTAGTACTTGGAGCAAAACCTTTTACATCACACAGGTGTGTTGTAGTCACTTTGAGCATCATTTTTCGGTCTGTAAGAGAAGTAATATGTGGCTGTAAGAGGACAAGACGTGCTGAACTGTGACTTTTATAGGGACAGAGTTGTGTCTAGCTCACTTTGTCTAAGTTCTGTTTCATGAAACAGATGGGAGTTTTGGTGGGCAAACTTGAAGTGATGCCTCCCACGTTAGGCTGCATATTTATATCTGATAAAAGAGATAGATGTTGAACTAATACAGAAGAATTTGTGTGGCCTTGTTCCAGAGGAGCCATGTGCAGTTTCTAAATAGCTTGTTTCTTCATAGGTGGAACAAATGGGTGTCTGCTGTCCAGATACTTGGTGAAGGGGGAAAGTTATGGGAATGGAGGTCATGCTGAGGTCTCCTACTGAGAAACAATTATGTCTAATGCCTCTATGCTGCCTGTTATCTGTTACAGCAGGAATTTATAGTTTGTTCTCAGGGGTGCAATACCTCTGCATTCCCTACTGCATCTTGGTCAGTGTTGCCTTTACTGCAAAAGTGGTTTCATATGCAGCTGTCTGGTAGTTAGAAGTATTTATTTTATCCCTTCTTCTGAAATGGATGATAACCTCAAAGTTCAGTTATGGTTTGAGTGTAGACACTGTTAAGTAGCTGCCAAAAATACGCAAACTCCATTTCATCATTAAAACTTAATTAAAAGTGACATTTGGGTTTTCATCTGTCAGAGACCCTCATTCCAAAGAAACCTGCCAACTTGAGCACCCACCTGCCCCTATAATTCTTCAAAATGGATTATAACAGCCGTGCAAGATCAGCAAATCCTTGGAAAAACAAGCAAATGAGAGAAGGTGAAGTACATAGAATTCTATTCAAGGTCTGTGGTTGGAGCAAGGCTTGGTAAACCAAACTAAATGAAGGGTAATTTTTCTCTTGCCTCATTAAAATGGTTCTTAAGTGAAATGGTTCCCTTCCTCACACCGGATAATTCAGTGCTAAGCATTATGAAAATCCGCTGTAAAGATGAGGGTGGAGAATATTTAGGAAGTATGACAAATAGAGGTACAGCTGAAATAGTCTTTGATTAAACATGGTATTTGCTTTTGATAATTTTTTTCTTAGTCAGAGGATAGTGTGGATTACTTATTAGCTTTGAATAGCAACCTTTTATTAGTGTTAATTACTAATGCCATGTTTGCTAATGAGTAATGACTTAACTCCTAACAGTCTGGGTAGATGACTGTTCAAGTTCTTAGACTTTAGTTGTAAATGGTACTGTGTATACAGCTATAGACCAGTAATAAGATTTAATTTTTCTTTGTGAAAAAGAAAAGTTTTGAGTGAGAGAAGTTGAAAGTTTGTCAGTTGGGGAGAAGAAAAATGTTATTAGTTCACAGTGACTAAAAGTCACTGCTAATGGCATGTGGGTGTGAAAGATGGCCAAACACGATCTTGATGTGCATCAGGGGAGCATTAACAGTGGAGGTACTAAGGGCATCCTGCCTGGATTTCTGTGTACAGTTCTGGTTCATTGTCAAGCACAGTGATTCAGGTAGCAGAAAAGGCTAATGGAGCTCTTAAGAGAGCTGGGCTTGTTGCCCTGTGTAAGATTGCTGTGTTTTTAATCTGTCAATATGATGAATGTAAGGGAGTTCTGGTTCTGCGAGGGACAGCACGGCGTTTTGTCTGCAGACTGGCAGAAGGTTTGTCATTTGGAGGAACCTAAGTTTCAGGGACAGTGTACCTGTAGGAGTAACATGGTTAAAGGTTAAGTAGTCCTGTGATGGAGAATGTAACTGTACCTAGCATCTGTAAACAGGGACTACACTTGCTACATATATTTATTACCTGCTATGTATTATCACTATGATATAATAATTATATTATTACTGTCTATATATAGTGCGTGTAGTCACATATGTATAATTTTATATAGCTATAATGTAGATGAGTACATTATATGTATGTATATATACTCCATGTAAGTTATCCAGAATGTCTGTTCTAGTCCTTTCTGGTTATAATGCACAATCATTTAAGCAAGTATCTTGAATTGGAACAAAAGACCCAGGAATACCTAAATTTTCTAATAACTTTACTTACAAGTAATACTGATATTATTTTCAGTAGAAATATATGTCTGGGTTGGAAGGGACCTCTAGAGGTCACCTAGTCCAACCCCCCTGCTGAGAGCAGGGACATCCTCAACTAGA
>JAAGNO010018948.1:0-26808 GCA_033439905.1 Ceryle rudis | reverse complement strand
ACTAACTCTAAACACGGGGTGTTATCACTGCTGGCAGCAGACACTGCCTGTGAAAACAGGCTGCTGACTTCAGAAAGCGCAGTGAGTTAGAAGAACTGAGCTGAAAAGTAAAATCACTGAACAGAATTACTTCTGTTCTCACTCAAACCAGGACACTAGGTGACATTGTATGAGGAATCTGTTCAAAGGCCTTTCAAAGCTAATGCCTGAACTTTCAGTGTTGAAACAATTTCTTATCGGTATAAGAACACTAAAAAATGATCCAATGAATAAGGACCCTGAAGTGTTTGGCCGCTACTGCTTTAGTGCCTGTACTCACTGTCCGGGTGGTAGCAGGCTGCTGTTAAACTCAAGATGCTGCTGTCAACAGTGAAGCATTTGAATTGCCATAACCTAATGAACAACTCTCAAACACAAACTTTAAGAACATGTAATGAGCCAACACAATTTCTCTTGGTTTGGTGATTCATAGAAGGTAAAATAACTCCTACCTTAGAGAGTTCTCTGCTGCCAGTTTTACAGTAAAACTTCAGGAGAACTTGTACACTAGATTTGGGACTTTGAGCCAGCAAAGGGCCATATGGTGCTGTATTCCCCACTGATGATTTCTTTTGCTTGGTTCTAAAACTAGTAATGGGCAATTCTCTTCCTGGTCTCTTCTGTTGAATTCTTAAGAATGTTTTTTTCAGGCTTTGTTTTGCTTTCTTTTATTCTAGCTTCCAGGACTGAAGACCTTGTCAGCTCTGAAGGGTGTAGGGATAAAGAATGAACAAAATGCAACTTTTCAAAGCAAGGCACAGCTCGGTGTACTTTTTTTTAGTTTGACATTGCTATAGTTAGATCTGAGTATTAAAATATATTTTATTTGTCATGTGGAAAAAAAAAAACCAAACCCAAACCCTCACCAAAAAAAAAAAGATAACCACTAATTGAGATAGGCTGAAAATCTCACCTGTTACACTAACATAGGATGTGATTTGAAACAGTGTAGCTTTACTACAGAAGTTATTCCTAGCCCAGTGTCCTACTAGGAGCTTGTCTGGCTTATCAAGTGTACTACAGAGACTTTGTGATTTTTTGCACTGCTATATTGAAATCTGTTTTTATATCTGCAAATAAATGTCTTTCTGCAGTCCCAGGATGTTGGCATCAAAACTATCACTATGCTGGATGAACAGGGAGGTGAGTTCTTCCTTCTTCCTCTTTAACACTAAAAATCAGTTTGACTCTTGAGAAAAAGGATTATAATTCAAGAGTTGTTGCTGAAGCTAGAGACTTATTAAAGGCTATGTAAAAATGAGGTTTGCTAATTGGTTATTCCTGTGTGTTGTACTTAAGAAGTTTTCAAGTTGTTCAGACACCCTGTTAAGTTACAATGGGATACAGCTCTGCTATCGAAGTGGTTCCTTTCCACCATGGCATGAATGAGCTGTCTGCATTTATTCTAAAAACAACAACGAAAGTGGTGTTCTAAAGATAGAAAAAATATTTTTATGTAGTAAACAGAACTTACCACTTAATTTCTTTCTTAAAAGTAAAAACTAAAAAAAAAAAAAAATCCAGAAGGCAGGAAATAAAAAATGCACTAGTCTTGGTATAAAAATAGAACTGAATATTATAATTTTCTGATTGAAAGAAATGTTAATTTCCCAACCCCACTTTCACCCAATCCATGTTTATTCAGGTTACTTGTTTCTCTTCTAGAACAATTAAATCGCATCGAAGAAGGCATGGACCAGATAAATAAGGATATGAGAGAAGCTGAGAAGACACTGACAGAGCTCAACAAATGTTGTGGGCTCTGTGTCTGCCCTTGTAAGAGGTCAGTTGAACAGGTACTTTCATCTGAAGTTCTAGAATAGTCCCAATAGTTACTGTACTAGGAAATGGTCTCTAATAAAAGAGCTAATTTAAAACAATGTTGAATCTCTAGGGAAGTTGGCTGTTTTGGTTTGTAGAGGTGCACCCTTGTAAAATGGCCTGATAGCAGCTAAAGCTTACTTGCATTTAACTGTAAATGTAGCTGCTGTATAACATCCTGCACGTCCTCACCTTCTTAAAGCTTATATTTACTAAATATTATCAGTGTCCATACAGATGAGACCAGACTGGACTAAATATGTAAGTGCCTGTCTGTTAGAAATTTGACTCCCCCAATTTTTTATTTTATTTTTTTCCACAAAACTGCTTTTGTATTATCTTAGAAGCCAGAAAACTTCTGATTTGGAGAAGGAAAGTAATATCGGTTCTCTAGGACTTGAAAAATGTTCTGGCTTTAGGGAGGAAGAGAGTTGGAGAACAAATATTGGTGTTAAAGCTTTAATCTTTCACTAGTGACTACATAACTTTTTGCAGACCTGCTTCACAGTACCTTTATAACATCAGTGTTATGGCTACCATGTTCAAGAGTAATCTAGTCTTTTGTGTGGCGCTTGTTATGTAGTTCTAAACACCTAAACAATAATCAGAAATCAGTGTTGTAAGGAAAACGGTATTTATTTTTGGGAGGTGCACTAGCTTTTATCTTTAAGCGGGAAAGCATCAAATTGATTTGTGTGAATTTAATGGGATCGTAGTTCACATAGGAGAAATAATTTATTGTTAGTGTAACCACAGAAGTGAATAATCTGATGCTTATTAATTTTTTGGCTATTTAGTATGAACAAAAACCCCTTATCATTCAACTGACACGTAGCAGAAATTCAGGTAAAAATTCTTCAGAGTAGCTGAGTCTGCTTATCCAACAGAAAAAGACTTTGGGGTTCATTTAGGATAGATGTGAATGTGTCTTCCAAGGATGAAAGTCCTAACAGTTTTAGTACCATGGAAAGGCAGATAGTTCTGTCTGGCCTCTGCTTTATATTAATTTTATCAAGCTGATGGACTTTGGACATTTCAACACACTCAGTCTTTGTTTTCTGTAGTTGTCTCATTTCACTGAAGCTAAGCAGCTTATTGACACTGAGCAAACTTAGAACTGATGAACTCTTGTGGCACTCCAAATACACAGATAACAAAATAAATTGAGTTGTATACCAGAGTGGGCAGTAACATGCAGAAAAATCTGCTAGCAAACTAGAAGGCAGTGAAGAAAAAGAAACTGAATGCCTTTCATATATCTACTAGTACATAAATTTTTCTGTCAAGGTCGGAGTTATTTGTCAACCAGTTCTGATTTAGCTTTATAAAAAAAAGAAAACTTACTGAATTAAATATTGTTTTTCTCAATTCTCCTAGGCTCGTATTATTTAAAAAAGCTTTGTGAAAACACAAAATACTATCAGTACTCTAATATAATCTGTGTACTAATAACAATTTACCTGTTTGCTGGTCTTTACTATTCTTTCTTCTCCATTCTCTCCTAACACTGACGCTTGCTTTCTAAAAATGAAGACTAGGATAAGAAGCTGTATTCACTTAGCTGGTGAAAGCGGATTTTTAGGACAAGGTCAGTCATATTAGTGCAGATGTACATTTAACAAGCTGTCTGAAGTGATGCTTTTATTGGGTTTGTGTTTGCACGTGCATGATATCTGCATGCCGGTCTCCTTGTGCCTGTGATGTGTTGCAATACTGATGTGAATAGAAAATGTCAATTAGTACAGAGTGTATTAACTGTGGAAATGTTGAACAACTGCTTGACTCCTTGCTGTTTTGACAGGTTTTATAAATTGCCTTACACTTACAAAAATGAAACATGAGAAAAGTGAATGTATAGCCATTTGAAAAGCAGCTCCTAAAAAAAAAAAAAAAAAACAGGTTAAGAAGCTTTGTTCTTAACTCTGCATAGTTTGAGCAACAATTCTGTTTTTAGCTGTCTACTTCAGAATGTGCAAGTAGTTTTCAGGCCACTTGTTTTTTGTTCAATAAATTCTTCACAATTACCTCTGGCACCTAACACTTTGCTAATCCAGAAGCCAAGCATACAAAGCTCTCTTGCTGTTACAGCTTGAGTATGAATAAGATTAAAAAATAATGTTCAGTGTAGTAGTTGCAGTAAATGTAAAGAGATTTTAACCCTCAGCATGTACAAGGAGCTAGAATTGACTAGTTTAGGTTTCTTTAGGGTTCTGCTTTGTGCAACAGTTTCTTTAGGAACTGAGAAATTAATCCATTTCTTCCCCTTGACGTATGTAGATTGTTTTTTCATAGGTCAGATCCTATAAAAAGTGATTTCACATTTCAGTTACATAAATTCCAGAAGAAGCAGGGGGTTATTTCTTCATTACAGCTAACTTCATACCTCTTCAAATGTGAAACATCTGGGCTACTGAAAGGCATTATCAATTACAAATAATATTTTTCTGTATCTATAAGTTAGATGTACTGAAAGACACTACAGATTTTCCTTCAGAGGCTTTTGTGAGAGGAAAATTGGCAGTGGAGTCTGGATTATCTAGTTTAAACCTGAAAATGCCAGCAAACAAGGTGAACAGAATATTCTCAAAATACTGTCTTGAGGGTTCATGAGAACTGACACTATTTAGATCAGTTATTTTTCTATTTTCTTCTCTTTTTGATTTTTGTGGGTCTGTGATTCTTGAGATTGCTTAATGTCAGCATGCCTCCCCCCCTTCTGAATTATGTGGTAAAAGTGTAATGGTAAGTTGGTTTGTCACGTTAATGGAGTTAGTATAATTGAATTGCAGGTGAAGGAGCTATTTAAACACTATTACTGCTAGTTCAGAATCAAAACTAACCTGAGAAACATTAACTTTAAGCAGAAAGATTTGGCAACAGAAAATGATTGACCAAAAAAAAAAGAGAGATTAATAGTTTTCTTGCAGTATAGCTGTATTTGAAGGAGCTTTTTCCTTTACCCCCATTACTTCCCTGAAAAGTAACTAATCCTAAAAAGTAACTAATTCTAAATCTAGACTAACTCCTGTTGTAAATGCAGCTTTATCTTATGACAGTGCAAGCTTTCCTGTTACTGTCATAAGCTTTCCCTCTTCTGGTAAATTATATTAATTTAAGGAAATTACTGTGCTTGTATTAAAGCTTAAGACCAAAGTAATCCCTGTCCCTAGAGTAACTCACGTTATGTTTGTATCATTGTGATAGAAGAACTTGTCTCGTATAGATAAGGCTGTGTCTATACAAAATGTAATCTTTCAGGCACAAGACAAATGTTTTTGAAAATCTTAGTTTAATACAGATCTCCTGTCAGGAAGCCATATTTCTGATGTAGCAGTTCTGATTTCTTATTTTTATGGAGTAGAACAAAGGACTTTGAGGCTAGCAAGGCATACAGAGCAACCTGGGGAGAGGGATCGGAGAACTCGGTAGATCATGTGATATCCATGCAACCAAGAAGTATGAATCAGCAACAGCCTCAGACTTCAAGAGGACCAAGTGGTGGATATATTACAAGGTTTGCTTCTTCTTATTTCTCAATCTCAAATGCAGAAATCCGAATTTATCATCTGTCAGCTTCTTTCAGATGCATTTTAGGTAAAGCTGCTAAATAGCAAGTTTTTTAACAACTGCTTGGAGGAATTGTTGCTGCTTGGAGGAGATGGCAGATGCCTACTCTTTCAGTGTTGTAGTGCTTATCTTACACTCACCTTTTTTCATAGTGATGGTATTATCAGTCTGTTCCTGCATGTGAGGACTGTAGAGCTTAGTGCTCAATTACTGAGTGGACTGGTAAAAATATTAAGGATTTGTATTGTCATAAAGTATATTTGAGACAAACTCATGTCCTAAACTTCCTGTGCAGCTGTTATTTTAATTTCTAAGGCTATTTATGTAATAGTGGCTAGCTTATCACCTTTTTTTTGGCAGGCTGCTTGCTTGGAATATATGGGGGTTTAAATGAAGAAAAATGAATGCAATGCCTGACAGACAACAGGGCAACAAACAATTTCTATAAATTTAGGGTAGGGGAAAGCAAGTTCTTGGAAACATTGTCTTAATTATTTGAACAGGATAACAAATGATGCCAGAGAAGATGAAATGGACGAAAATCTTGCTCAAGTGGGAAACATTCTTGGGAATTTGAAAAACATGGCTTTGGATATGGGTAATGAGATTGATGCACAAAATAAACAGATAGACCGGATAAATGTAAAGGTAAGTGGTGTTCTCTGCCTTCAGCTTGGAGACTGTTACTGAGAAGTTGTAAGGAATGGGTTCACTGTCCTATCTATCTGTATTTGCAGTAAATTTATTTTAAGGTGATACCATCCTCTAGGTTGCAGTGATCTGAACAAGAGATACTTGGTGGTCTTTGGGTATATAGCTCAGAATTCGAATGCTTCAGAGTGTCTTAAAAACACAGCATAGGTCACTGCTTACTCCGAAAACTAAACTAGATGTGATCAAAAGGACAAACATTTACTGGAGGTGTAACTGGGGGGCTGTTGCTTGTAGGGAACCTTAAGTGTGGTAGGGAATAGGTATTTTTAACAATAAGGAGATTGTGTGGAATTCCTAAAATCATTGTAATCATTGAATGTAAAATAAACCACAGGTAATTCTCAAGAAGCTTAATACTGGGGCTGGGGAAACTTTGGAATAATAGATTTTGTAGGTGCACAAGGAACATGACCTGCCCTCATCTGCCCATGAAGCTAGTCATAGCCAGTAACATTATTATTGTTATTTTAATTTTATTGCTTTAAAAATTAACTTCCCAAAACAAATGAATCCTATATAAATAGGTTGGGGGGGGGGGGATGTTCCTTCAAAGGGCAACTGAAGAGGAAGTTAGCCCTCTTTTAAAAATCCCCATATTCTGAAATGAATAGAAGTTCTTTTACAGGCATCCTGGTTAAGAAAGGAAATGAAAGCTTTAATGAATAGTATATATTAAAGGTTTAAAAAAAAAAAGGCAGAAGTGAACACCAATTGTTGTAAAAATTATATAATTAAGATGAAATGAGAAGTTAAATATATTGCTGAAATGCCCCGTAAAGTTAAAAGCAAATGGAACAAAACTTTCTCAAAATATGCAGAGCTAGTCATACATGCTGGTTGTACCTATGTTAGCATCTCA
This sequence comes from Ceryle rudis, assembly GCA_033439905.1. Lineage (NCBI taxonomy): Eukaryota > Metazoa > Chordata > Aves > Coraciiformes > Cerylidae > Ceryle > Ceryle rudis. The sequence continues at coordinate 19,808 of JAAGNO010018948.1, read as the reverse complement.
GTTTTGTCCAGTAATTTAGGAGCTTGGTATTAATAAGGCAAATCAACATGATCTTATGGAGTTATTACTGGTTTTTACAGTAGTGTTTCTGGTAGCTTCAAGCACCTGTTTTGTCCTGATGCTCTTTAGTTTTAGTTATCCGAATAAAACTTGCTGATCATGTCTTGTTTACATAATATTTTAGTAGTTATTAAGTTCATTTTTGCAAGACGGCAATAAAAATCAAGGTATAATTCCTGGCTTTGAGACTTGCAACCTGTTTTAGGATATTTAAATTCTTCTCTGCTTATAACTTTTTATGTCTAGTGAACAGTATGGAAACCAAATCAAAATCAAAATGTTAAAGATAAATCTCCAAAGCACAGTAAAGAAACAAAGACTGGTGTTAATCTTAACTTCAGAATAGACTTGTTGCTTTTATTTCTATTTTAAAAATAAAAATTCCCACTCACCTAGGAAATACATAGACTTGACTGGGTGGTTTTTGGTAGCCTGCAGTGTTGTGCAGGACTCCTAGTCTGAATAAGACCTAATAAAAGCTTATGTTACTGGCTTTTTCTGAAAAGATTTTAGTAGCTAGACCAGTGTTTCCAAAGTGGTGGTAACAGGTTAGATTCTCCCTTTCCTGTAGTAGATTCCTGCCCCTCTGCAACCCTTGACCTGAAGGGCAGGAAGGGAAGAACAGGAGGGAAGGACTCGAAGTGCCAGTGTCCTCTTCCCTCCCCATTGCATCATGAAGGTGTGAAATGGCAAATAGTTGTCGTGGCTAGAGCTTCTTGGGAGCCCTCCTCATGGTGAGGGCAGAGGCTTGTTTTGTGCTCATTCCCCACTGCAGGCTGGATAATTGGGGAATTGTTTCAAAGTTCCTTATATCTTTCAATAAAACTGTATTTTGACACTTGTTCAGGCTAGATGCTGTGGCTGGCTTGTGATGCTTTATAGTAGTAAAACAATTGGAAAACTCTTTTTCTTAAATACTACACTATTATAACACCTAGGACACTGGAGGGTGCATGGGTGAAAACCAGGGCTTTGAACAAAGCAAAATAATTCTGACTTTGTGCCCATAGGTCGCTTCCAGTTTTGACTATTACTTCTAGTCCATAGCAACAAAGCTGCTCTGTAGGATCACTAAGGTGTTCAAACACTTGGAGAGAGGGAATTTTTAATCCCCTTGTTCTGTTAATATTCTTCCTGAGTTGCTGAGGCAAGCTGCTGTATGTTTTGAGGACCTGCTAAAAGCTAAAAAAAAAAAAAAACCAAGCAAACAAAAACTTCTGATTTTTGTTTCTGCCAAAAGTGCTGGCTCATACTGGGTGGGGACAGGGGGGAGAAAGAAATTGCTTCCAGGTTATAGAAGTTGCTTCTCTTCTATCTACCACAAGATAATACGTGGCAATTCAGAAGGGCGTGCTAGTTGGAGTTTTTAAATTGTTTTCCATGAAGTCTGACCTATGAATTTCTCTTTCAGGCCGATACAAACAGGGATCGCATTGAGCAAGCCAACATCCGAGCCAAGAAACTAATTAACAATTAAAGCCGGCTGTCATTGGTCAATAATACTGTCTCTCCAGCTGCAAGCCGCTGTATTCATGGATCTGTGAAACTTCTCCTATTCTTAAATGAGGGGCTGGGAAAAATGAAGCAGTACCCTTTCTATAGGGATTAATTTTCTTTTATTTTTTTATTGCTTCATGTAAATGTGGCCTTGAGTCCAAGAAAGCAGCCAACATAACTTCCTCCTACTCATCTGCCTTCACTTTCTTTAAACTGCTCAGGGCTTTAAGTGTTATGGCTTTGAGAATCTTCTTGCATGTTTTATTCCCCCTCCCAGTCTTTTCTTCTTTTCACCCAAAATACAGTTGAAGTTGAATAAGCAGGGTAACCTGAATTCACAGTTGTGGAAAGTTGGAGGGGGCACTTTGCACTGTTTGAAATACCTCATAAGTAGAGTGTCTTCACTAAAATAGGGACGTGGCGAGTATTGTCGGGATTTTAACTCTAGAACGCTAACTGTAGTTTTACAATCCAAACCACGTGGTTTGAGGTTGAGTTTGTGGATTACACAACTGAAGTGGCCCACTACTATGTGTGGATTGAGGGCTTTAAAACACTTCCGAACCACACAAACCTTAATGTAAAGATAACTGGAGGGTTATACAGGTTTCCATTTCTTTACTGTAAATTTACATCGGTTTGGAGGCCAGGACTAGGAAATCATGTTGCATTGTTCTGATATTTGTTGTGTGTGTGTGTGTATATATCTGATCTAAACTTCATGCACATGTGAGTAGAAAAAAAAAGAAAACTATCTCCCTAATGTATTTATCTGATGGAAAATTTTATGCCCCTCATCTAAAAGTTAACATTTAAGTGCTTGAATGATGCACCCTAACAGGAAAAAACTGTAGAAAAATACAGCGCTTTCCCACATCCTGTATCAGATTTGGATTTTGGCCAGTTTCCGCTGGAGTTCAGTTTACACTTTTCTCCAGTGCAAAATAATGACTTGAGATCAGACTTTGCTCTCAGCAGTGATTTTGGGGGAGCTTCTTAAACCTACTGAAAACAGAGAAACTCATTATGAAACTTACTTGTGGCAAGCCTGGAGGAAGCAGTACCTGTTTAAGAACTGTATGCTAGTTCTAAATAAACTAGTTCTAAATAGATTCCTGACTGGTTTATTATTGCAGACTTTGGGACTGGCTATTGCCAATGTTACATGTCCGAGTTGCTTGCAACTAAAAATATTCCTGTTCTGTTGCAGAATAGAGGAGTTTCTGAATAGGTTAGGTAGAGCTCTCTTCCTATGATGAAAACCACTTCAGTTTTACTCCAATATATAATTGGATTTATTCCCAGGATTTTCTTGAATATATTTTTTTGCAAATAACTTGCAGGTGACCTGTATAATTTTAACTCCTCACAGCAACATACCTGTTTTAAGAGGTGAAAATGATACTTTGGACTAACCTGTGATAGTCAGTGTTGGATGGCAAAAATATTCAAACCAAATCAATTGGAGGAATAATTTAATAGCAGTATGGGTTGTTTTTTTGGAAGGACTGTCCACAAGTATCCAGTAGCCATTAATAATGAATCCCAGGGTTAGAGAGATGACGCTCATCTGCTGAAATGTAAAATGGCATTAAGCATTTAGTTCTCTTTTTAGTAGGACTACAATCAGTATTACTGGTATATTCTCAGTTCACTCCCAGGACGACATATTTTAAAGAGGGTGGGGGGACACCACAACCACACAAAAAAAAAAAAAACCAAAACACCCAAACTGACCAAAAGATGGAGCTGCTGCATGTAATAAATAGGCCAGTGGTAGACTGTCTTATGTGGTAAAGTCATTTTTAGGGGATTGGATACTTCAGTAGCATGTGTTAGTGGCTGAAAAGCTTCCAGTATTTGTTGGAATAATGAATTTTAAAAGCTCATCTGCCCCATTAGTAAATATACTTAAAAACAAAAGTAGCAAGGAAGTACTTTTAAGAATATTGTGTAGCGAAGTCCTAACAACCACTTTGATGGAAAAGCACTGAGAGCTTTGCATGCTTTTTCTTTCCTCCTTATAAAATTCAGGTTAACTGAAGGAATATTTGCTGCTCATTTTGAAAGCCAAGTATACATTATTTAATTATGATTGTCTCCCGGAACAGAAGATTAAAACAGTGACCTTATTCTGCTTACGACAGTACAAACCTGCTCTGTAGATTTTGGACATTCCAAACTTTGGAATGTTTTTCTCCCTTTTAACAAGTCTGTGTTCTTCCTTTCCCTGAGCTCTAACAACAAGTTAGCATGTTGGCCAAGAGAATGCTGCGATTGGTGTATCTTAGTATGGTGATGAAAACCACACAGAGAAATAACTTACAAGACTCTAAGCTTGAGTATTAGTGGAATACCAATATTATTTTCTGATGCAGCAAGAGCTAAATCTGTTAGGGAGTTGGTGCCTCTGTGTTAGTAAACACCAGTCTGCTTCTTGGATTGTCTTACTGTTGTCTGTAGAATAGATGCTTATTTCCATATCTGTGGCATTGTATACTTTTGTATTTTTGAATGCTGTTAAGAATGAAGGTTTACAGTTTCTGCTTTTGATTGTTAAACTATATATTGTGCAAAAAAACCTCCATACTTTTATAACTGAATGTGTTTTAAAACTATTGTTCTTTTAGAAACTTGTTTAGTTTCCTGTCCTTGAAAACCTTGGCAGAACCAGTTGCTACTATGCAACTAGGAAGTTTCCCTTCTGTTTTTAATTCACAGAAATCCTGATGCTAATAAAGGAATGGTGTGGTTGGGAAGACAGGAATAGTGTGATCTTCTTTAACTGTCTAACTTTAATCCTTGCACCATCAGCATTGCTTCAGACTATGAAATCTGTCCATCTCTTCTTTGAAAGACTGATTTGATATGGGACTATACTTAAGGATGGTAAAAGAACTAAAGAAAATCACTTTCTAGCCAACTATTGGCAAATACCTAGTCCAGTGTGTGAAATCTAGTGACTTAACCTACTGTAAATGCAATTTCACTTGAAGGCAATTTAAAAGTGTGTTTTCTCTGAAACTAGAGACTCAACTTTCCAGCGTGTCCTGGGAGGGGAGGAGGCAAGAGGCAAATACAAATTTAGATTGACTTGCAGCAGTTTGAGCTGCAAGAAAAGAATATATCTGTGAACAGCTTAGAAGAAGTACTTCTCATTTGGTATACCAGTAACTAGGAAAGCCTGCCTCTAACTCTTGTGAGCTTGCAGCACAGGTCCCATGAGTACACTTAAATGATGATCGTAGGTAAACTCAATCTAGCCAACTCCTTGATGAATTAAGCCTCTTAACCCAGGGGCAGCTATAATACAGAACATGGCACTTGTGCAGCAACTTGCAGAACTTGCCTCTGCAGGCTGTCATGAAACAATTTGCTGTTTACACAATGCAGTGACTTGCAGTTGCTAATTCACTTTTGCTGCACTTGAAACAGCACTGTCTAAATGAAACATATACCACCTAAATGTTGATTGAATAGATGGATTAAAAGTCCATCTTGCTGCAGTGGAAAATGAGAAAGCAAGTGATGCAGGGTGAAATAAAATACGTGAGTGGCTTATATTGTTAACTAAGGTAACATTTTCTACCTCAATTCCAAAACTAAATTAAAACTAAACTCAATTCCAAACTAAAAAGCTGCTAGCAGAATTGTGCATGAAAATAAAATTGGTTTATAGTGTCACTTGTAGAGGGGGGGTGGTAAGGAAAAAGGGAGAAATTCCTAATCAAAAACTGCTAACATTACACACAGTGCCCAGAAATACACAGCACAACATTGCCAAGTGCATACATACTGATGATAGAACTCTGTTAGCAAATCTGACACGTCAAATGGTATTTAGGTATCGAGGGGAAAGAGCTAAATTTAAAACAATCCTGAGGCTTTAAACTATTCACTGCTAGAGTTGCATGTCATAATCAGTGGGGTCTTGTATGAAGCTGAACAGATTTCTGATGAGGGAGGTCAGCTACTTCTTACAGGATGGGAGTAGTTTTTTCCAGAAAGTAACACCTGGAATGGAGGTTTGTAAGTAAAACTCGTTCCCTGTTTAAGGGACAGATCACATCCATCCTTTCAATAAGGAGCCACTATTCCTTAAAACACTCATAATAGGTATTGCTGTGGAGGAAATAAAATAAGACAGCAATAGGGTCAGGGAACTAGAGCATCTTAGAAGCACTTACTGCTAATCTTAAGAGTTGTTACATTGAGGAAGAAGATTGGCACAGAGGTCACATCATTTTTCTTAACTGCAGCTAAGATATAATAATGTATGCATTTGATTACTCCAGCAACTTAGAGATTGCTGCCACATGGCCTTTCTTGCCTCACATAGGAAAGTGTAAGTATAAAATAGTAATTAATTTAAGACAATGTCATTAGGAGTAGATGCATCCAGCCTTATCTTGCCAAGAAGCATACTTGGTACAGCTCCTATATCAGTCTTGAGTGTGCAGTACATATTAACTGAATTGCTACCAATGTGCTGGCATAACCCATCCTCTGCCCCCTCCAAGCAGTTGAAGTGCAGCTGTTACCAACACCAGATAGAACCAAGAACCTAAGTGATGGCTTTCAGTGACAGCTTAATACTACTTGTTAAAGTGACAACAGCAGCAGTTACACCAAATAAAGTTGATTTTTTGAAAATGATTTACTAAAATAAAGAAGTACATTTTCCTTTTCAGTATAAGTTAAACAATTGCATACATTTTTAGCTCTTTCTAGGTGCTTTTGGTAATAAGGCAGCAGTAGTCAGCTGATGACTAAAACTTTCAGCATTGCTCTTTACACAAGGAGTCAGTGCAAGGATATTATATTCTTCTAGCAATATACATTTTTACAGAATATATTGAAGATGAATCTCATTTCTATTTGATACAGCTCAAGCAGAAGTGGATTGTAGTGCAATTCTTGCTTGTGGAAAAAGAAAGTCTGTACAGTGAAATATGAATGAAGGATGCTCAAGCCAGGATTTGTTTACCAGAAGCAGTTAGTAAAACACTTAACTTAGCCACAACTATTTGTGCTTCATTAAAAAAAAAAAACCAACCAAAAAAACACAACAACTTACACAGGTTATAAATTAAAACCCTACCTGTAGAAGTTCTCTGTAGAATAGTGCTTACTGAAAGACAGACAGTGTTTCAGATCTGCTTTGGTGGTAGAACTTCCATGTGCTATCATGGAAAAATATTTCCAGAAGAAATCGTCCTCTTACAAATCAACAGCCAGCTTCCTGACAAAAGGGAACCAGCAACTTTGAAATGCTCATTCCCTTTCTCTGTGAAAGAACAAGCCCTGACAAAGAACACGTATTGTGTTAAAAGCTATAGTGGCACAAAAATCAAAACTGGCCCCTGGGCAGGTTCAGCAGTTCAATACCCATGTTCTCTAGTTCAAGTTTATTCAATGTGGCTTTAAAAGACTGTATCAGACTACTAGAGGAGGAAGAGGACCCTGATCATTTCCTTCATCAGTCTTGGTTTAAGTCAGTGAAGCAGGAGCTTCAGTCGCTCACTCTTCTTACTGGGAATACACCGGGTCAGAATAACTATCACGCAAACTTCTTCTTTGTAGCTGTAAATCGTTCCATGTACTACAAAGCAAACAAAAAAAAAAAATGATAATCCAAGATTCAGAAATGAATACAAGATTCATTACCACTGAAATCAGCTAAGCTTCTGCTCTCAGACTCAAAAGCACTGTGTCTAAGGCATATTTTCATTTCCCTGACAACCATTAGAGCTTAAATTTCAGTCAAACAAACAAAAAGCCAAAATTTGCTGCAATTTGAAGTAATTCAGATTAATGTTCTAGAATGAAAGTTCTCAGAGTGCTGAACAGTCACATCTCAAGTGGTAAGGCTGCTTCATAATAGAAAGCATCCATTATTTTTCCTCCCAAAGTGAAGGCACACACCTGCCATCAATAGCTACCCTTCTAAAGATGCTCATCAGAGAACACTAAGCCTGAATCCTAGGAGAAAGTTAATCTTTGAAGAACTCTTGAAATTCTTTTCAGTGGTTAGTTATGAATCCAGTACCAGTGACAATACCAACAGGCTGTGCTTTCAGTCACCAGCATAAAAGGAGTTACTGGGTAAGGAGTTCACCAGAAAGTTTATTTTAAAAGAAAGACCAAGAAAAAAGACAAACCTTGTCATAACCTTCCAGTTCTCTGAGTTTCTTGATTTCAAACAGGTTGCCTTCTACTGCAAGCAGTGAGATCTGAGAATCACTGAGGATACTTTGAGGAAGCATGCTGAGTTCTAGACAGTTTTCTTCTAAACGCAGGACTTTGAGGCGTGGACAGTGGGAGATCTGCACTGAGATCTGGGAAATCTGGTAGAAATAAAAAAAAACAAAGAGACGTGATTAAAATGTTAGTGATCCATGATCAGTTAAAGTGACTTGTTTCAGACTAACATGGAACAATTACCATGTTGTAAATATAAACTACATTAACTACTTAGCTACAATGCCTAAGCAACAATAACAATAAAAAAAAAACAAGTAACTTTATTTTATTCCATGACAGACAACCTACGCATCTGTTTATCAGATTCCTACTCAATAACTGTTCAAATAATTTTCTGTATGACTAAATTAAGGCTTTGTTAGTTTGTCAAATCAGGCAGTTGGTTGTATCAGTAAATATTTTCTAGTTATGTTCTCTCATTTCTATTAAGACCAGGAGATGGGGCTTTTAGCTAATGAATTTGATAGTCTCATTTTATAATCTGTGGATGTACTAAATCCAGGCTATAGCATGTCCTGAATCTACGTGCCCATAATATCTCAGTTACCATACCTGATTCTGATTCAAATTGAGTTCGATAGCCTGCAATTCTCCCACAGTGTCGGGCACATTTTGGATCTGGTTTTTGGAAAGATCTACCACATCCAAGTGGCGAAGACCAGAGAGTTGTGTTGGCACAGTCCGAAGTTGGTTTCCAGAAAGGCTGAGGGTTTTGAGAGCTGAAAGTTGTCCAAATGCAGCTGGTAGCTGCCTCAAGTGATTGCCATTCAAGTGTAGTGTTTCCAGTTTTTTCAGCTTGCACAACTCCTCAGGTAAAGCAGCTAGAAATAAATGACAAAACAAGAGAGGACCTAAAGAAAAAGCAGTAAACACTCATACCCAATTAAGTCAAATAAGCTTCTGCATGGAAAACGGTGCTACATTACAGTAATTTCTCCCAGGATTCCTCCCCATTTTCCAGTGAAGGTACAGATCCCTGCACAGAAAGTTAAGACCACAGACAACACAAGTTTTTTCACCAACTTCCACAAATATCTTTAAAATAATCTGCAGACAAGGCAGACCTTCAAATCCCAGGGTGAAACTACTACTTCTAGCCTAACAGTTATACTTCTACCTAACTGCTATGCCAGCGTGTTCTGTGACACTTGAAGCACTGCACAATTCACAGATTCAGGTCTGCTGCAGCCCTTTAAAGCTAGGTATTACTCAAGGCACTCAAAAGTAAGTCCTCAGATAATTCACACCATATCATACCAGCACATAAGCCTCAGCAGGTAAGCTCTGCTGGTATTCATTCATCCCTCATTTCACCTACATACATGTATAACCTGTAGCACTCCTGAGTTGCACCACAGAATCAAAGAGGTTTGCAAACTACATTTGTTCTTCAGAAAGGAAGGTAATACATAATGCATAAAAAAGTTAGGTTTCTTCACCTCCTTCTAATTTTTCCGTAAGGTTGGACATTTCTCCAAAAGAAACAGTAACAACCATCGACATTTTCTACAGATAATCTTCATTACTTGTTCTCTATGCAACTACTAAACCATCTGACACTGTTAAACCTTCACACAGTCACAGCAGAGAAACACTATCATTTTAAGTACTCACATGCCATTGTAAAACTCATAACAACTAAATTGGCAATTAGTTTGGATTAATTTATGTTGGGTTTTTTTTGGTTTGTTTTTTTTTTTTTCCCTCTCTCCTACATGAATTCCAAAGATTTCAGTTTAGGTAACTAAACTCTCCCTTTACATCCTGAGATGGTTAAATCATTATAATCTAGTTTCGGATCAGAGACATCAAGTTATTATTTTTAAAAATCTGTGGAGATATTAATTAGCAGGCATACTCAGTTTGTTGTTGTTCAGAACAAGGCTCTTCAAAAAGGAGAATTTTCCAATGAGTGGTGGCAAGAGCTCTATTTTGTTGTTTGACAAGTCTATTGTCCTTAAGTTGCTCGTTAGCTTCTGCAGATCTTCAGGAAACTAGGGGAGGAGGAAAAAAACAGAGCACTGAAATAGTCTGAATTTCAGACTTCAAACGTTCAAGTTACACAGCTTAAAATTTTAATTGACATTTGTATTGCTATTACATACTATCGTCTGTGTCATAATATCCGATCACCACCTTGTGCAAGTAAGTTGGCAAATTTGCTTAATATACATTCTTAAAAATATTTTTTTTTACCTGAGAAAGGGAAAACGGATATAAAGGAGACAGTCTAGCATCTAGGAAGAGTAGTTTTTAATCGAAATAATTTAAATCATCAATGGAGAAGGAAAGTATACCATGACACAAGTTCATTTACTCTTGTGTGTTTCTCTTAACATGCCTGTTATTCAAAAATATTCTATTCTACAGCTGGTTCACAACTCTGTATTTTAGCAGAGCAGCACTGGGAATTTTTTTCTCATGCTTTCTTTTTTAAATAATTATGTAAACCATTTTTCTTATTCTACTTTACATCCTGTACCACTTTGATCTGCACTTGGCACTGAGCTGAAAAAAAGAAAAAACCTGACAATCGCCATCAGAGAGACCTGGTCAATAGGCCCGTGGTTTTGGTTCTCCTTTGGTTTGGCAGAGGAAAAGGGAAGAGAGAATGTAGGATAGTAGAAGAAGATACTTTAGAAAAAGTCTTGGAAAATTACTGGAATATAGAGGTATTTTTGGCTATTCTGTGAATTGTTACTCAACTTAAAGTTCCAAGACATTCTGTATTTTTCTGCAGCTGAGTCAAAGTCAAGACAATTTCTGATATAATAACCTTCAAGATGCTTACAGCTCAGTGAACAACCTGTACAAACTATTCATATGACTACAATTAAATACAGTGTAAGTTTCTAAACGCGACAAATTGTGGAGTATCTTACTAGGTAACAATATGGTTATAAAATTTCCATTTTTTCCCTCAAGTCTACAACCCCTTTTAAAAAAAGCACACCATCATAACTAGAATTTCTTGAACACGTATGCACTCTGAAGCATAAGCTCATAAGCATACAAGTGCCCTGACAGAAAAATCCTCAATCAGAAGGTAGTGCAAGCAAATACCTGCTCTGCAAAAAGGAAAGAAAAAAACCCCATACTCTTAAAATAATACTATCTTTCAGTATTCATGAGAAACATACTTATGCAGTGCATTATGACAACAAGGTGGGAAATTTCTCTCCAAAAGCATCAGTCACGCGCACAAGCAGCCACGTTTCCCCTACAGTTACATTACCTCTGTAAGTCCCTTTCCCGTTAGCTGAAACACACCAGTTTTCTGTGCTGTCTCCAGGTGGGCTTTTAACGCACTATTTCCCATCCTAACAGTTCTCTGTCAAGTGACACGGTCCCAGTGACAGTCTCAGACAGTTTCCGTGTTATGCTGCACTAGAGAGTCTCTGTGATAAAACAAATATAAAAAGTTATTTTAGGTGTGCCGTTTTCAACACTACAAGCATTTCAATGTACTGAATCCTTTCAGTGCCGAGTTTTCATCTCCCTCGTAACCAAAATCTAGCACTGAAAAGATTTACCTCGCTTAAGGCGCCTTCATTACAGTAGTTTGAATATTGAAATGCAGCAACCAGTATAGTTAAAACAATGGGGAAAAACTGCATGGTTTCCACACTTCACCTCTTTCAGGGCCCAGTAGTGAAGGGAGATTCTCCATGGAGACTAGCCGTGATTTTAGTGGCATTCTACCAGCGCTGTCAACACTACAGTTTGGGGTTTTTCGGAAACGCTTGTTTCCTTTAGAGATTTGACTCCTCTGCTGTGCCTCTGGATGCAGACACACGAACATCCATCTTTCGTAACTCCAGCAGCCGTTAATACCCAGGACAAGCTACAGGCCAAGGATTAGTGTCGGGTTGGCAGCCGGGAGGTGGAGGACAAGAAGGTGGCTGAGCACGCAAACGGCCGGCCCGGGGAGCCCAGGAAAAGAAGCGCTCCCTGCCGCGACGGATAGAAGCTAGTCAGCGGGACCCTCGGCAAGGGGCGAAGCCAGTAATGACCCGCTGCAGGCCCCGGTCCCCCCACCTCAACGCCGCACCGGCTGCTCTGGAGCCCCTCGGCGCTTGGCTTTTGCCCCGGCCTCGCAGTGAGCTGCGACCGGGCCCGGCCCAATCCAACCCACCTGCACAGGCTCCGCTACGGCGGAGGCCCCGCAGACACCCCGCCCTCCGTCTCCGCCGTTCGAGAACCGACGCTCCACCGCACTCACCGGCTGCCCCGGAACCGGACGCGTGTCACACACCCCGCTTCTCCCGCCACACCCGACATGGCGGACGGCAGTCTCCGTAGCGGGCGGGCGGCCGGGCGGGCTTCAGGGACACTCGGTACGGCGGAGCGTCGCCGCTCCTCTTCCCTAGAGATGGCGGCTGCCGTACCCACACCGGAGTGGGAGGTGCTGCAGCTGAGCCGGCGGCGAGGATCGGAGGATGGGGGGGAGCCGTGCAGCGTCGCCTGGGTGCCGGGGCAGCCCACGGCGGGGGCCGCACTGCTGGAGCGGTGCCTGGTGGAGGGCGTCATCAGCCAGGTAACGGCCCGGGGGCTGCGGGGGAAACAGCGACGTGGCCAAAACTACCTGCGGTACAGGTTTAGGAAAGCGGCGGCTCGGGTGCTGTGCCGCGGCTGTCTCCTTCGACCCGTGCCCCTCCTTCCAGGGTAGGTGCCCAGCCCGCCACTTCTCGCGGGGCTGTCCGCGGCGCGGCGCCGTCAGCCCGGCCAGCTTGTACTTCAGACGGTGCTGGCTTGAAACCAGATGGATAGCGCTAAACCGTGTTACTGTTGGTGGAACTACCCGTTAATTTGAAAGGCAGAGTTATTTTTTCCCTTTTATTGAAGGATCTCTTGCGTTTTGGGCTGATGGCAGCTTTCCATACTGGGAATAATTGTTCTTTCTGCTGTATATATTTCTGGAGCATAGACACGAGGGGTTAGTGTACCCCGCAGTGCATTCCAGCGGTGTGCCAGCCAATATCACTGCTGGAGTGCTCATACTGACTTTTATGAAATTTTATTTTCACTCATGTTCATTTTTTCCAAATAATCCTTGTATTTTATGAGTTTTCAGATTAAATTTACTGCATGGAATAGTGCGAGAGATTAACAGTTATTTTAGACTATTAAAAGCCCATCTTGAGAATTTTCATGATATATTCTTGCTGCTGACTGCCTTTTTTCCTGTTGTTTTCCTTTCACAGGAGACACTGGATTCAACCTGTAGAAAAGACCCGTGCTTTGTGAAATTCTCAGAAATGGAAAAAATGGCAAACATTCAAGCTGAAATCAATGAGGTACAGCCTGTAGTGTTGTCAGTATAACTCAAGACTTCAATACTTAGAGGTAATACATGCCACCTGATGAGGTATCAGACTGTCACGTGCTACTGTTTCATGTTTGGGGGTTAGATTTTTTTTTTTAGCAGTTTAGTTGTTTAACAGTTGGCACTTTTTCCTCAGCAAACTGAACAAAATTATGAAACAGAAGTTTTCAATATAACTGGAAAGATACATCAGTCTGCACATGACTGAAGCACATTTATTTTTGTCCTTTCCTCAGCGATCGAGCAAAGCAACAATCCTCTGTGTGCCCTGAGAGACTTGTATGTCTTCTATACTTTCCTCAGTTTCCTCATGTCTAGCCAAAATGACCACCACTCTTTCAGCCATGGGAAGGTATCTGCTGGTTTATCAAATCAGTCTTTGCCAAAGGGCGGGATTTCTGGGGCTGTGAGATGTTCTTTAGTAGAATATAGACTATGAATTTGCTTTGTAGGAGATGTAAGTTTCTGTGTTTTAGGAATGATTTGAAGGTTCTGTCTTTTCCAGCACAAATTCCCAATAAATCAGCAAATTGTTTAGTTCTGTGTTTTGGGTTTTTTTTTAAACAGTCTTTTCCTATTGACCAAAAAAGCCCTGCCTCATAGTAGTAACACTCCAGAGAGCATGGCAACGTGATCTCCTGCAAATGCTTGCCCTCTTTCACACCGGTGCTCTCCCTGATGTTCCTGTTTTCTCTCTTTCTACTTGTTCCTCACACCAAGAGAGTCAACAGTATCTGGATAAGTATGTTAAAAACACATTTTCATTTAATGTTGTTACTGTTGCAGAAGAAACTGAAAATTGAACTTCTGCAGTTGGAGAAGGAGACAGCAGACATTGCTCACCCTTTTTACTTGGGTAAGTGTACCTGTACCTTAGAAAAACCAAGAGTGTTAGATGACTTCATCAGCAGATTAATGTTTTATCTGAGTATGTGACCCTTCTAGAAGTTACTGCATCTGTCTCCACTGGATATCTCCTTAGAGCTGGCAGTGGATTACTCCTCCATAAATAATTTTCCATACTCTTTGAGCTTGCACCCTCTGCTGTCTTAGTAGAACTCTGTGCATAGCTCATTCCCCAAAGAAGAGGTGTGGCTGTGTGGTCCGCTCCATAGGGTCAGTGGAACATCAGGAGTTCTGAGATCATCGGTAACCTGATTTGCTTCCCTTGGCCTGTGTGCTACTTTGCTGCTTTTCTAGTAACTTGGTGTATTTCTGCTGCATCTGTATGTCCCTAAAATTACTTAGAATTTTATTTTAGTATTTTGGGAGCATATGTATTCAATTTCTTTATTATTTTGCACTTTTCCTACTTTGTTTTGATGGATGCTTAAAAACATTCCAGCTTGCTACTATTGTGTTAGGCTAGTGAAACGTATTGTAATACTTCAGTTCTATGGTATAGTTCAAGAAGTCGGTTTCATCTCCAAGACAGTTTACCTAAAACTATAGATAATGTAAAACCATTAGCAAAGATCTATCTCTAAAAAGTAGGTATTATAACTTTGAGATGCCTACTGATGTTATGTCCTGTACTCTCCAACAAAAGTAATTCTGATTAATGTCGTCTTCAGTGTATGTTGTCCTGTGCCATAGATGAGACTTTTTCTGTCTTTCTCTGTAAAAAACTTTGCTCTTGTTTTAGCAGAACAATAGGTTCAACTTTGCAATTTTATTTTATAGGCCAAAAATGCGAGATTTTGCAAGATATGAACGGACACTTGGAAACTGTACTGAAAAACAAGAGGGCGCTTAGAAAGAGGTTGATAAAGCCCTGGTGTCAAGACAGCCTGCCTATTGAGGCTACTTTCCACAAGTAGGCATATAGAAAATAATTGTTCTTTGCTGGCATTTATCCAAATGAATTTGAACAAGCAGGCAGTAAAAACTGGTAGCAGAACCTCAGCTAAAAGCTAGCAGTTTACTTATTGCTAAATTCATAGAGAGGTAGTGATGTATATTTTTAAGGAGTATTTGCTTAGGTGATTGGTCTTGTCTTCTGAAGATTACAGAACAATTTGTGAAGTTTTATTTTAAACAGAGGTGTTAAATGGTTGATTCATCATGCTTCTCCATGTGTGGGATTGTTACTTTAGCGTTTGGTGTGTTCCTTCCACTGTGACTTGCTCAGGGTAAGTGTGTGAATGATTCCCAGACCTGCATAGTACATAGTTTAAAAATATAGTCCTTCTTCTTGTGGCCTAAAAATCTAGTCCAGTTACTGAAGAAGTGCATATTCATCTCTACAGTTCCCGCTCTACTTGTTGCGGAGACTTATAAAAGAAGTGTAATTGCAGAGAAATTGATTAGATGGTTAGGAACTTGCAGATAAATTGATTAGATGGTTAGGAACTTGCAAAGAAATGACAGAGGACTGAGAAAACCCACAAGGGATAGAAATAAGAGCTTGGAAGTGTTAAATCTTCATTGTTTTGCACAATTTCTGAGTAGGGGTCACATTCTTGTTACAGGTATGTAGTAGAGTTGTTGACCGAGGCTGTGACTTTCATTGAGAAGCTTGAAAGCCATTTGCAAACAGTAAGAAGTATCCCTGAGGTACCAAACACCGTGAAGAATATGGTGAGTAGCAAAAGAAGTGAGCTTTTTGTCTCCTCCAGCGTTAAGAATTCAGTGCTGTTTGCTTGTTTGGGTTGTTTTTATGTCCTGACAGATTGACAGGATATATAGAGATGAAACCCAACTCTTTTTCTGCTGCAGGACGCTGCTTTGACCAAAACAGAGTTGTTCGTGATGGAGTTGGAGGAGCTGACAGACCAAATATTGAAATGGAGAGAACTGCAGAAGGAGGTATATTCTGACAGAACCAGCAATACTGCTGAGTTGGACTTCCACTTATCCTTAACCTAACCAGTCAGTCTCCCCAAATAGGATGGCTCTCAAAAGAACTAACTTTTTATGGTTTTCTGTGAAAACCACAACATAGTTGTTAATCCAACAAGGACTTTGTTGGTAGTTACACTTCTTCTGTAACAGTTCTCCAACTATTAAAAAAAAAAAAAGAAAAAGAAAACCACAACAAAACAAAGGACAATGAGCAGTAGCTCATAGGAAGACCAGACTACTGAGAGCACTGTTAAGGAGCTCCTTTTCAAAATAGTTGGACAGTATTCCCTTGGAGCTTGTGTCTTGAATGCAAATTTGTTTTGATATTTCTTATGCAGTTGTTATAGTGTCTCTATTAATTTTTACAAGCATCTTTATAGTACACTGTATTTTGTATGTATTTTGCTTTTTATTTTACTGTAAAATCCTATCATTAAAAGAACAACGCAAAGCCTTAGGCCCCTCCTTATGCTTTCTTAGGAGTTCCAATCACGAAATAAACTGTGACTTAAAACTAGCATAATTGTGGCTATGATGTCTTTTTTTGGGGAAAGCAAGCAGGGAATGGACTCAGGTCATTTTGGGGTTGTTGAGCCTGGAGAAGAGAAGGCTCCAGGGAGGCCTTATTGCAGCCTTTCAGTACTTAAAGGGGGACCTATAAGAAAGATGGGGATGGTCTTTTTACCAGGGCCTGTTTTGACAGAGCAAGGGGTGATGGTTTCAATTTAAAAGTGAGAAGATTTAGATGAGAGAGAAGAAATTTTTCATAATGAGGGTGGTGAAACATTGGCACAGGTTGCCCAGAGAGGGTAGAAGCCCTGTCCCTGTAAACATTCAAGGTCAGGTTGGATGGGGCTCTGAGCAACCTGCTCTAGTTGGAAGATGGCCCTGCTCACTGCAGGGGGGTTGGACTAGGTGACCTTTAAAGGTCCCTTCTGACCCAAACGATTCTAGGATTCTATGTATGGCACGTCAACTGATTTTCAAACCACACTTCGATGACAATCTCTCCTGCTCTGTTGCTTGCCCTACTTTCAGTGCTCCCCTTAGAATAAAGCTCTTGCTCAGTGAGTATGACAATTTAGCAAAAGCATTAATTGCTCCAGTTTGCAACATTAATGACTTAATGTCATGAAAAGACTTGTGGGTAAAATGTCACTGTCGGGACATCTGTAAACCAGGACAGCTGGTTGTCTTTGGAGGATGTCCATTTTTCAGGATACAGAGCAAACTGCAAGTGGTGTAGATGTTTTGTTTATGTTACTTGAATTCTTATATCCAACCTGTTGATTTCCATGTCTCAAGCACTTTATTTTCTGAAAGTAACCACGAGGTGGCTCAGTGGTGCACACATTTCACTGGAGTTTACCCAATTATTGCACAAAAAAGGAGAATTAAGGAAGTATTTGGTTCTTTGTTAAGCACGCTCTGATCTGATTGACTTGTAATTGGTCTACTCTATATTTGAAATTCTCTGAGAATCCCATTTTAATCTTTGTAGACTACATCATTCTGCCAGGTGTGATGACAAGGCATGTAGCTGAACAATCTCTATCCTGTGTAAGTGTAGCTGATACTTTGCTGCTGTGCAGAGAAGTGAAGAGGGTAGAAACAATTTGGAATCAACTCATGCAGAAAGTCAATAGATAGGATCTGAGAATATATAAACTGGTGTTAGGGTCCCATAAATTTTAATAGGATCTTTGTGTGAACACTTGCCATGTCTTGTTGCAGGATTTGAGTCCAAAGTCCCATGTCACTGTCATTTCAGATATGGAAGCAAAGGTCTTCCACACAATTGCAGAGGAGCTGGCATTTTTACTGAAAATGCTTTGCACATTTTGTGAGACGGGAAGAAACAGAATTCAGGCTTCTGGAACCACCATCCTGTGCCACTATTACAGGCTTAACCTCTCATTGTCTTAAAGTGATGATTTAGGTCAGGCAATTTAGAGCTGTTATAATTTAATGCCTTCAGAAGTAAGACAAAAACATTTCTAGTTCGTTCATTTCCTTGAAGACAAATGGAGGTTTTTTTGCCATATTCCAAAGAATCAAGCATATTCTGTTACTGTATCCATTATCAGAGAGACAGTAGAGTTTAGATAACACTATTTGCCGTTGATGTGCCAATTCATTCATTAGTGTGATTAAAGGGATAAATCTATTGGAGTAAACAGTGATTTACAGCTTGTAGGTGTTATTCATTGAAGCATCTCTGTGGTGGGTCTAAAGGATCCATCCCCTACCTCACTCGGGAAGGTTTCTGTATTGTGGTATCTTTCATTTAGATTCAATGTTTCTGGAGCTTAAGGAAAATGGTCTTGTGAGGAGAGCTATACTCAAAGGACAAATAAATAGTACAGTTAAAAGGCAATTTAAACAGAAGTTGTTTAAATGGACTGTAAAACATTCCTACAGGATACTCAGGCACAGCTCAGAGTTTCTCATACTTTGAAATGCAAAACCAGAAAAAGTCTGGATAAAAATAAGTAACAATATTGGCAAAAAAAACCTCAAAGAGGAATTGTCTACTGGGCCTGGCACCTGTTACTTGCTCTTACATCTTCATGATGATGTCAGTAGTTGATGGGGACAATATTCTAAAAGCGCTTTTTTTTTTCTTTTGGTGATACTACTCTAAGTGCAAGACCTTTAAAAATGCCACCATTTGACCTTGATTTCAATCATAGCTCTATGGAAGTTGCAAAATTTTATGATACACCATAAATACAACCTTCATAAAGATTGGAAGTTTTCAAAGGACTTTAGAACGCTTGAGAGCTTTCCTTTGGCACTCGTAAGGAAGGGATGCTTGCCTTCCTGAGATGACTGTGAAATTAATTAAATGTGGAGTGCTTTGCACTTTTAACGGTGCTGGTTTTCTGATTGCCTTCACATTGCTAGGAAAAGAAACGTGATTAAAAGTACGTGGGATTAGACAGGCAGTTCTGAAACAAATTGGTTTCTCTTGGGTGGTCCCTAGCGAGTATCTTCATGACAGCACCCTTCTAATCAGTCTGTCGGCATTAAACTCGAGTAAAACTCGGGTTGTGGTGCTGCCGGGGGGGACAGGGGTACAGGGCTATCCCTTGGCGATTTAAGCGTGAAACCACGTCTCTTGGTCTGGAGGTCTCGCTCCGCTGGGCGGACCTGTTTTAGGCAGAAAACCCCGGTTTGGATGCTGGAGAGGCTGCCGCGCGGTTGCTTTGGGGAGAGTTTTCCTGAAACTCCTCCTCTCGTCCCGGGGAGGTTTCCCTTCCCCTCCCCGCGGAGGAGCCGCCACATGGCCCACCAGGGGTGGAGTGGGGGAGGGGAGCGGACAACCCCATGTCCTATCCCGGCCTTGCCTACGCAGCTTTGTCCGGCGCAGGGGGGAGGGAGGCAGGCTGTCCCGGGGCAAGCAGCAGACTTTGCGCCTGGGGCTGGTGCCCTCAACCCCGCCGGGCGCGGAGGAATGCGAGATCGCAGCTTGTTGCTGCTTTTGTCTGATGGAAAAGCTGCGTGCTTAGCCCTGGCCGAGGGGTTGGAGAGGAGCCCGTGGCTGCTGCAGGGTCAGTGCGTCCTTTATATCAGTATGAGATTACTTTATTTTTTTTCTTAATAGATCTCTCTTTGAAGGACTTTAGAGAGTGTATTTTAACTGGAGTACTGAGTCTGAAGTCGACGCATGCCGCCGCCACCCTCCCCCCCCCCCCCCCCCCCCCCCCTACACCTCCCCCTACCCCCACCCCCACCCCCTAACCCTAACCCTACCCCTAACCCCAACCCCCACCCCAACCCCTTACCCCTAACCCTAACCCTAACCCTAACCCTA
>JAAGNO010018947.1:0-14811 GCA_033439905.1 Ceryle rudis | reverse complement strand
AATGAGTAAAGGATGTTTAACCCTTTTCTGAATTTCTAACAGATTGTTTCAACTTCTTCCTATGTGAGTCTGACCCCTGAGTTGTCAGCGCAACTCTTCTGGTGTATTTGAATGCTTTGACCAGCTCCCATAGCAGTACATATTTCTACACACAGACCAACAGGGAACAATTAGCATCTGCCATAAAATTTATTTTTTGTCCAAGATTCAGCAGGCAAGCCAAGGAAAAAAACTATAAATCATTTCACACAGACTAATATCTCAACTCTTTGGCAGAGAAAGCCATCATATCTGATAAAGTGACAGGATTCCCATCGGGAGAACCTTATCTTGCAATGAAGGAACATAACATTTTCTTAAAGCCCCATT
The DNA here is from genome assembly GCA_033439905.1 of Ceryle rudis. Taxonomy (NCBI): domain Eukaryota; kingdom Metazoa; phylum Chordata; class Aves; order Coraciiformes; family Cerylidae; genus Ceryle; species Ceryle rudis. The sequence goes on along the minus strand of JAAGNO010018947.1, from coordinate 14,442 downwards.
TACCTCATGTTAGTCCACTCACCTCTTGTCCTAAGACCATAAAAATAATACTGATGGTTGTCACAGCAAGGATTTTAACATGGTATCAACTGGGTTAGGCATTCTGACATTACTTAGTGATAAAGGTACAGTGACCAAAAGAGCATACATGTTTTGGGTAATTGTCAGGTAAGAAGTGTTCACAGATTAGCTATCACACAGTATCAGCTGGTAATTTACACAATGGACTGGGATACACATTAAAGACCCCAGGATTTTGTCAATTACAGTGATGAACAAAGGCCTTATTTACAGTAATCACTCAATCACATTAAGTTACAGTGTATTCAGTACCTTAGAAAAACACTTGCAGGCATTATATCTGCTTTGTCAATAATTTATTTTACAATACCTAAATATTCTGTTATTCATTTATTTTGGCATAGTTAGGATAGCTTACTAATGTATTTCCCTTCTTTAACTATCTGCTCATTGTATTTTAGTGAAAAACAGACTCCACTCCTGTTTTTTGAGAGAATTATCAAGATATTTGGTAAACTTATAGATTATGTGATTTTATTTTTTTTAACATTGTTATCTCTGTTTTTCTTCAGTGACAAGATAGCCCTGTATTGAGAAGTTGATCTGAAACAGGAGGAACTATGAATCAAAAGTCAACTTCTTGAAGATAACTCTTAGGAGCTCTGCTGCTATTGGAATAATAAGAATAGAGAGATGTCATATACAAGACTAAAATCTGATGTGCAGGCTTCTACTATGGTGACATCAGTGCAAAGGTGGGAAGTTTCATTTGAGAATCTTGAACAAATACTAATAATTTTAAGAAATACCTCCTAAAGGAAATAAGAATTATGTTCATACAGAAATAAAAGCATCATTTAATTCACTCTTTCCTTTTTAAAGTGAAGTCAATTATACTACAATAGTAGCTAATCACTACATTAATGAAACAGAATTAATGAATGAAACAAATTAAAACCTTATATTCCTTTTGACACTCAAGCAGAAAATATTTTGACATTTAAAAATGAAATCTGATTTTGCTCTGAAACGGGAATGCAGGGAAAAAAAAAAAAGGTTGATCAGAGAAAGTAGGCTTCTCCTCAAAATTTTGTATGTTTTGACAGAACAAAGGCTAAGGAATTATTGATTAGCTCTATGGAGAAAGTACTCAGGCCTCAGTTTGCATCTTAATGCAAGGCTTGAGTTTGTACAACAGACAGTTGGACCAAATCTTTCAAAACAACTACTTGTAAACTCACTATATTGAGCCATTAAGACATAGATTAAGCTAGATTAAAAAAAAAAAAAATCAGTGTTCAAAATATAGCCACAGAAACAGTGATCGGTGTAAATGAGGTGCAAATTCCTTAATCTACATGTATATATTATTGTAACAAAGTCATACTACTCTAACTACTACTCAAAGTCATATTACTACATACTATTTGAGAAAACTCAAAACACCCATTTTCTCCCCAAATCCTCCTAAGCTATCTAAAGTTAACAAATTCTTGTCTTTTTCCTTCAGCAACAGAACTGAATTTAAACATATGGAAGTAAATTTCAGAACAAGTGGAATAGTTCTTCATGCATTTACTTTCTTGCTTACTTATGTGTATCACATAAAAAGTGTCTGAATCAAAGTTATAGTCATATAATTCTGGCATAAAACCAGAGATTTGGAACTCACTCACATTTACTAAAAAAATTAAATTAAATAATACAACAAAAATAATCAGTCATCATCAACCTCAAACTCACATTGACCTAAAAATTCAAAATCTTTGCTTCTCTCTTAGACCTAGCAAATAATTTTCTGCATTTACTTGCAATGGGCACCTCACTATGAAACTGCTGCTTTGCCATCAACACAGCTACCACTTTTCTATAAATAACAAAGCCTGATGATTATCACTTACTTTTTGTATGAGTCATATTGAAAGAGAGCCCAAAGGTGCTTCATAGGTAGTCTCTTTGAGTCATGAATCAGAAAGAGGAAAAAAAAGCAGCCTCTGAAATATCACCATGCCCAGATTCTAGATGCCTAGAATGTAGAATGTATTGCCTATTTATAGTTTCAAGCTGCCGGGCAGTTTCACATAATGGAAGTCCACAGTTATAGAGAATTTTCTCTGTCTTAGCTGAATTTGTAGAATTAAGAGAACCAGAAAATGAAAAATTTTCATCTGTATCCATTCCATAGACAAACCAATTAGAACAGGAAAGGTCAAACTTCCTTATTTCAGAATCAACTGAAAATCCATGGTCTAAGCGTAAATGACACCTCAGGAGCCAGGAGGCTCCTCATGGCACAAGCCCAGGTTGGGCAAACACCAGCAAGTGTTGAATGACCTCGAGTTTGTACCACCAGTCACTGCTGCACAGCACACCCTTGGACCCTCACATGCCACAGATTTTAACCTATTACTTCATATCTCATTAACAGATTCAGCTTATTTTCCAGCAAGGACTATGGTAAGGATTTTACTCACTTCAGCAGGACCACAAGAAGTTTCCTTCCTTATGAACAGAGGAAAGAAAACAAAATGCTTTCAGACCTGATGGAGCTAGAGACAAGCAGCAATTATCTGACAAGAGGCTGACGCACTCTTCACCGCTCTTGCATAAAACATTGAGCGGTGCTTCTCAGACCCACCTCAGCTTTCTAAATTTATTTATTTATTTTTGTGCTAACTGCTTAGCAGTTTGCAAAATGCTATTTAACAGCAAGGGCAAATACCTTCTTTATTTTCAAGGTATGAATGTACTCAAATAAACAAAGCCTTTTCAAGTCCTTTACCTTCCTTTGACCATCCTTCATTTCTTGTTTACACGTATTTCTCCCTCCATATGAAGGGCTCAGTTGTTTCTCTTCTTGGGTCTAACTCCTCTCAGACAATCTTTCTTCCTATGAAGAAAAGAAACACAGCCCAAGTGCTGCAGCCCTAAACAGAAGGGGTCTCTCGATCAACCTAATTAATTCACTTCCTTGGCTCCTCCCTGCTCATTTGGTCTGAGTGCCTTCATCTGACCCCATCCCACACCATCGTTTCACCTCCTTCATACATCACTTTGAGCACCTCTTTTGTTATTCCTTAGCAGTTCTCTGATATCCTGCTTCCATGTCTAGATATGATTATTCCCTTATTTATTTATTTTAATTTTCAGTTTTGTAGTCATTCTCTCTAGTCATTCTTACAGAGAGAAGAGGGACAATACTTCTCTGAAGTGACTGTTTCCCAGAAAGTCTTGGTCTCATTATGATCCACCTCATAATTTAGAAGTCCCAGAAGCCAGTTGGTGTTTAAGGCCGTAAGTTACAGAATAGTGCTAGTACCCTAATCACTAATAATTACTGATTGCTATAGTCTCAGCAAACAAATATTAACCTAGAGATTAAAAAAAAAAAAAAAAAAAAGGTATTTTTCTCCCTTTCTTACAATAATTATATCAGATTCACACATTTTTGGACTATGTTCTTTCCTACACTGATACTCTGAAATACATTGAAGTCTGTGATTTATTTGCCTTGAATAATTTTGGATATTAGCTAATATTTTTTTGCGATTTAAATGCAATATTACAGAGTTGATAAGAGTGAGGAAATGTTATAAAACACCTACTTGGGCTTCAAAAATGAATACTAAGTGCTTCCTAGCTCATGAAAGTCATAAGCATATCAGCACATTACTTGATCTAGCATGCATGTACATACACCAATAAGACTAACCCCCTAGCTTTAAATAATCATGATACACGTACAAATGTCTTGCAAGTACTGGAAATAGTATTCTGTATTTGTCCCCGAGAGAAATTCTGTTTCCATCTCTTTCCAACAGGCACTCATGCAAAATGAGAGCAATCCCAACCAATTTCAGAAGTGAGGGTATCTTCCCAAGACGTCATGTTCTTTCCTCAGCACATTGCCCAGATTCAACGCTCTAGTAGGGAGATTAAAAATTTGCAAATTCAGTGTCAGATGTACTTCCTACATTTTTGTAACTTCCATTTATATTGCAAATGTCATTAACGAGGCCTTAAAGAATGCTTCATTGTAAACAGCAGGTTTACAGTTACTTCTCTTCAACGTAAGAACAGTGCATCTATTTCAGCAGTATGAAGATACATGCGTGTATTCTTTGTTTTACTTTATACACTAATGTATAATTTCATGATAATTCTGTGTGCAGTGAAGTGAAAAAAAAAATGAAGCCTTTCTGAAGTCCTCTTTCATTAAATCAAGCATTTTCCTTTCATATTATGTTTTATGTACTCTAAGATTTTCTGTTCATCATTAATACTTTCAGCCTGAGCATGGTTTTAAATTACTAGAGACCACACTAAAAAAAAACCAAGCAAACAAGATTGATAGAAAGAGAGATTGTCAGTGCAATGATAAGTGCCAATAAAGAGGCTGTTCCATTATATTTTACTAAAGTGAGAATTTGATACAAACTGACCAACAGATCTGATTTACCTTTTATATGTCCATCTATCCCTCTTTATCTGAAAAAGTGTGTTGTGAACAATTTGCTATCACAGACTGGCAGATTTAAAACTGCATACGTTATTAAATAATAGCTTATGTATAATTTTATTTGCTTTCAGAGTTACAGTGTTCATGAGATAACCATAGAGAGCACATTATATATTATCGTTAAACACATTTTTGCCACAAAAAGTTGAGAGCATTGGTAGAAAATCCTATGTCAAGTTATGTGAAAATATTTACCACTGGTAACCATAATTTCATAAAACCAATGTACACTATGTAATATTATGTCAGCAATTCCCTTCTTTTTGCAGATATCTTTCCCTCTATATACTTATGAATGTTTGCAGTTAAGAAGTGCATCAAATATTTCTCTGTGTGTTTACAATGAACAGGAAAAATATTCATTTATTCCTACAGTAACTGTAATTGTCAACACTGCTGGACCCAAGAATGGGGAATTACAAGATCTTAATTTTAGCAAATAGTCACCCTCATCTTTTTCTACCTAATGCTGAACATAACCATTACTTGGTATTTACCTCCTAATGTTTACAGAACACAGACTGTGTATTTCAAAGACATAATCCTTACCAACTATATACTTTTATTTCAGTGTCTATTATATAAATTATGACTGTGTTGAATTCATATACTGAGTGACAAATTATAGTAACTTCATTTAAATACATGCACAGTACCGTGCACTACAGAATGATGAAGTACTATTTTTTAAATGGATGAATGAATCAATACAAAAATAGATTTAATAAATCATTAACATTTTAAAGTCTAGATAAAAATGGGAAACCATGCATTTCGAGCAATTTTTTTTTCCTTATTTGTTTTTTTAATGAAATCTCCAAGAACTGAAGACATGCAGAGCTGAGAAGCAGCTCACTGTGAAGAAAGAGCAATGTTAAGACTGCACAAAAAGTTTTGATTTAGACTGTTTATACGCAAGACTGAAAAAAGTTGCCATTCCTGGACTTCCCTACAACATTAGACAGTGCTGTGCAAACCTCAGATTGATCCCTGTATTATGATTTCTAAGCTGTTAGGAAGTCTCTCAGAAGGCTAAGAAAGTGAAAACCTGGGTGACTGCCTTCGCAAAATTTATGACAAGAAATGTTTTGATTCCAGACAGCAGACTACAGAAGGGGAATAGATAAGAGTTTATCTTTTCCTTAAGAGATTACTTTAGGGGATGAGTAAATTATGGATGGCATAAAGGCAAAAAAAACCCAACCAAGTTTAATTTTCCCATATTGAGAGTTTCTCAACATTTAGAGTATGTGTCTGTGTCTACTACTTATGAAATAAATGAAAAGTGAGCATTTACTTGCAATTAATTTAATGTTTTTTCCTACCCCAACATTTGTCTGGACATTGCCAATGTAATCAAAAGAACTGTAAATTTTCAGATGTGAGTCTACTCCAGTGAGCTTGATTAATTATGCATTAACCCATTTCTCTGAAGCATCCTTCACTAAATCTTTGGTGGCAAATATACTTTATTAGGCATGAGCTTTGGTTATTTATGTACATATACACTATTCTCTTGGTCAATATGCAGAATGAATTAAAGTTTGCCATGTTACAGAGATGTACTGGTCATTAAAATAGTTGTTAGTGTTTCAACAAACAACACCGATGACTAATTTTGCAAGTACTATTATCTTCACTCTTAGCGTGATCTCCTTAGCTTTACAGTTTTTGCTCAAAGTTTCACCGACTTCCAACCTTACAAAAACTTACACAAGAGTAAGCATGATCATTTGAATACTGCACACATTGTTAGATGTTTTCAGCAGGTACAGTTACTCACATATCAGTAATCAGAATAAGATATAAGATTTTAATGCTTAGCTGAATAAAAATACCCAGGGTAGAAAGAAATGAGAATCTGAAAGTACAGGTTAATGAGACCTGTAATAAACTTTACTCTGAAACATGTGTAATTTGCTATGGATGTGAAGATGTTTCATTCAAGAGATACTATTGAACCTATGGCTTGTGATCACCGCAGTAGAAAAACTGAAATGGAAAAAGAGAGAAAAATCAAATTACCCATGGCATTGTATTCCCATATTCCACGGCAGAATCAGCCCATAGTAAGTGGTAACGCATGCAACAAAAAATATGCTGTATCACTTTATGTAAACATCTGTTTTCATCATGCAAAATGCCTACAAAACTGTGACAATATTTTTTTCTAGTAGCATAGTTTTACATTAGCTCAGTTACAGAAACTGTTAAACCAAAATCCATGGTTTTGCAAGTAGAAGATATTCTAAAATTCTTGAAAGATTTCCAGCGTAAATATTTCAAAGCCCAACAATGCTAATTGTTTTTCTAAAAACTAAACTACATAGGCTTATTCCTTGCTGTGGTTCCTTGTTCTTTTGATGATAGAAGAGAAAAGACCAGTTTTTGGAGGAGGTCCCATCAACATGGGGGCTTGGTTCTTGTGAGTAATTTTTATCTGGGGAATCAAAAAAGAAAAACAAAAGTTATCTCTTGAGCTAGTTTAATTCCAAGTATCTAAGATGCCTGAATTATCTTTATATGTAATTTCCAAACCTTCTTTGTTAAATCAAAGATGAACAGAAAATACCTGTATTTTTATGTTACATATGCAGTGAAACAACTTATGTTTGATCATTATTTCCACAAATACTTTAAATTATACACACAATCAATATTAACAATCATATGCAATAAAATACATGCTGATATGTAATCCTAATTTTTGAGTGTGGGGTTTATTTTTTGCTGTCAAATACTTTACATATCTACAAAATGAGTAAGAATTTAAAAGTTAGAAAGGGCATACATACTGACAGACCAAGCTGTTGCCTATTATTAAGATATAAGCTATGTCTTTGTATGCTTTATTTATACATCGCATCAAACTGTACTTCTAACACAGGACACTGTTTAATTTAAGAATAACCATTATGAAAGTCAGTAGTTAATACACAAAAAAGGTCAAAAAAGATGAACTAGCATTCTAATTTGTTAATTAATTGTTAATAGAATAGACTCAAATATTGAAAAGACTATTTAAAACACTTTGTAAGACTGCTCTGAAGCCACCCGTTTTGATTTTTTGATATAAAACTACGAATCACCTTAAATGAGACAACCTTAAAGTAGATTATGTCTGCAATTTTCTCTAATTCAAGCCTAAATTAGAGAAGACATTTTATGAATGTATGCTATGCTCAAAGCTAATTGAAAGCAATTATTAAAGTGGCATTTTGTCTGTGACTTTAAGATACATTGTAAGATAATAAATGATTCTCATTATGTAATAAAAAGGTCACATCTTGCCTTTGGGCTAGTGATGCTAAGAGTTTTTCAAAAGAATCCGAGACATTTTCTTTAGCGAACTACGACTAATACAAGAACCATCACTTATTAAATATCAGTTGTCACCTGCATAGTACCCACATCAGAGATGGGTATTTCTTTCAAAAAGAAACACTACCTCATTAAAAACTGGAAAAATATATCTCTTGAAGTGCATACCTGACATTTTCAAGTTAAAATGAATATCCTTCACTTGTCATTCACTAATAGTAATGAAACAAAAAATGTGTATCACGTGCAAAGGCTCATTAAAATATAGATCAGGACATTTCTTGGGGTGGAAATTTACTTTCCAATATAAGGACACAGAAACATAAAAATCTCAACAGAATGAGTGGGTTGCTTCAACTCTATTAGACCCTTTACTTTACTCTCCAAATGCTCATTTCCATGCCACCTTAGTTCATTAGTCTCAAATTTCATACGTGACCTCTTTTTGTCAACATTGTTTACTAGTATCAAATTTAGCATACGGGGTTTTTTTGGCAACCTATTTTAATTTCACACGGATAATAACTCTCGCTTTCAAAGACTGGCATCAACATATTTTCTCACAAGAAATTCTGCTTCAGGCACCACTTTGGAATGTGTAGTTGGGGTAAATTGGCATTATTCCATTGATGTCAATTTATACCAGCTAACGATCTGGTCCAGGAAAATTGCCTCAAGGATTTTTTTAACTTTCACATGCATCATAAGACATATTTTGGGGCTCAGGAACAGTGATGACACCACCCTGATCCCGAGGATCAATACATGAAGTTATCTGCAGCTGCTGTGAATGAATTTTTCAGGGTTCAGGTTATTGGAAGATTTGGACATGATGTGGCAGTAGTAATGGCCTCAGAGTTTCATTTTGGATGTAAATCATAATAATTCCATCTTGAAATGAATAAGAGAGCAAAGCTCACAAGATGGCTTTTGTATGAAGAGTTGAGGTAATCCTGAGACCCCATACAGATTGCACGTTGGATTGGGGCTGTTCAATGATGCTGAGGCTGAATGTGATTACATATTGAGAAAATGTTTATCATTTGTAATGTTCTTTTTTGGCTTGAGCCATCTGTTTCAGAGACCATGACCTCTTCAGTATGTTGTATCCTATCAGCTGAGATCAGCTAAGATGCCTGAATGCGATTAACCACTCATGTGCACAAGGATAGGGTTCTATATGCCTTTTTCCAAGACATATTTTCAACTGTTATAAATTGGCACGATTCCAGTAGTGTAAAATATATTTTACATTCTGAAAAAAAAAAAAAAAAATTGTAAACTTAAAAGAGTACATTTTTTTACTTATGCATTGTAGTGTGTGTTAACATCGATACAATGATACACAGTGGTTAACAATGATAACCATTGATTCCTTATTTTTCTACTTTAAAAAAAAAAAAAAAAAGTGTAGATTAAAGAATCTTATCTTTGGGTGATAAAAAAAGATCAGTATGTTTGTAATACATGCTGAACCATTGCACTACCTTGCCTGAAATAGGCTAATTTTGTCTTTCTTGAGACTTTCAGGCACTACATTTCCATCCTGGACTCTCATTTCTGCTTCTGTTTTCTTACTGGCAGCACTGCCAATGTCAGTGCTGTGAGTCTGGGTGACAAGTGACAGTAGACACTTTGAGATGGGAAGCAGCACTAAGTGTCTCAGAAAAAAACCCAGTGTTGTAGGTCAAAGTAGGATTGAACACTGAAAATGCTGAATGGGAGATTGAAACAGACAAAACCAAAATATAGAGATTTTTTTTAATTATAAGCTACCAAGAATTAGTTTAGTTAATAATAATAATAATAATAATAATAATAAAATAACTACTTAAAGATGTATATAAATTCTGCATGTGCACATAGTGTCTAAAGACTAACTTTTGCCAGTCAATCTCTCTTTGACTCAACAAGTAACCTCATGTCTTTTAGATGTTCAATTATTAAAAAAATGAAATAAAACCTATCAATTTTTTTCTTTTCATTTTTCCTAGGTGAACCTGTGATTTACACACAGACAGACACACATGCATACACATGCATGCACACAAGAGAAAGAGAGATTGCTCAGACAAAAATCCCAAAAGCTCAAACCATAACCTGACATATTTTGAGGAACTGATGATACCCTGTAAAATTACTCATACAAATTGTCAGAAAAAACAAAGTTAAATCTGTTAGTTTATGGTCACTTTTTTTTTTTATATGCTATCAGCAGGGTTTGGATGTTGATAGTTTTGAAGGTACAACAGTTTTCCCCAGAGTCTAGATGTGCATATGCTGCTCCCCTTACAGGAAATGGAGCAATGCAACACCTCTTTATCACAGTACCAAATAAATTTATCTTCCCATAAGTGATCAAGATCTCTACTGGGTATCAAGATAAGAATAATACCTATAGACTGTAGACAGCGCTAAACAAAATTAGCTTGTGACTTGCATTATGTGGCAATTTGGTTAAAATCTCTTCAGATCTAGACCAGTTGTTTTAAATATAGCATTATGTAACACATCTTTAAAGTAAATTTCTTAACAATATTATTGTGCAAAGTGCAATCAAATCTAATCAGTTTGGCATTAATTAAGCTCTAATAATATACTCTAGTCTCTCTTCTAAGTAGTATGATCCGTTTCCCCTTCACACAGGTAGATTGGAAAACATTATGGTGTCATCATAATTTTTAAACATACTGAGAAAATGACAGAGCTGCAAAATTAAAATAAATGATTAATGGCTTTTTTTTCATGTTTTGTACTAATAGGTATCACTGAGGTTTTAAATTAATAGAGCTGTCAAGCTCAGGGTTGTTACAGATCCAGTGCTGAACTAAAATGGAAATTATGTATTCCACAGACACCTAAAGATGACACTTTGGAATATTTTAAATTTTAATTAGTAGGTGCAATTGTTTTTCCCCTCTCCTCCCTAAAACCACTGCAAATTAATTGGCAATTAGTCACAACTAATTCTTTTCTTAACAATCTGAACTGGAAAGAGAGGTGCATTACATGTTAGAGTATTTGTCTGGGGTGCAGAAAGCACACATGCAGTAAATTGCTTTGTCAATTATGAAAACTACTGTTGTGAAATTAAGAAAAAATATGCACAGGTAAATGAAATTAATTAATGTGCAGTGTACCTGTGAGCACAAAAAGTAATGCCCAGCTGCAAAATGAGGTATTAGAAACTCAATAAATCACCCTGGACTTGAAACAGAAAGAGATGGGAATACATTGTTGCTCAGAAGGGAAAAAATGCAGCATTTTAGTAGAACACCAAAAACTTTTTGTAGTGATTGAGTTTCACTTTTTCATTGATACATAACTATGAAATAATTGTCTAATATTCTACTAAAATCAGCCATCGTATCTAGGACCTGGTTCCTCTTTGGCCTAAAGCAGCAGACACAAAAGTTTAAATTCTCCCATTACAAACAACTGATAAGAAAATACTTCATTCAGTGACATGGAAAGAATACACTTTACAGAGAAAGTCTAGAATACAGCTGCAGCTTCTTCACGGGATATGTGGGGTGTTGGAGCCAATGGATTTGCATAAAGACAAATCTGTGACTCTCAGTTTTTCTCACCCAGTTCTAGCACATTGTAATTATTAGTAAAGCTTTTTTTTTTTTTCCTCAGTCCTTGTTTCTCTCTGGAGTTAACTACAAAGGTAGGACTCCAATAGGACCTCTGTGCTCATTCTTGTCATTGTCTTGCTCTCCTGGGACTAAAGGAAAAGTTAGGCAAAAAGCACTCATTCAAACTTATTTTTTAAGGTGTATCCAATTTATAATACTTTGAAATATTATGTCCGAGTTTCATTATTAAATTGGTTACTAGAAGCTTTCTTAACAGTAAATAATTGTAAAAATATTATATGTTTCAGATGTCAATGAAACTATTTCTGGCAAGCCATTAGGTGGGCTATAACTATGAATTTTCATTTTATTCCTTCATTTAGACAATATTCTTGCATCTTCTACAGATATTTCTGTCTTCTACTTTTAATCTAATGTTGCTAGGAGCTTGACACTTTCAGATATGATGCTAAGCAAGTTAGGAATAGATGAAAGAACTGAAATTGCAATTATTTCTAATTAAGATGGAATATTCTTATGGATTTTTTCAAAACAATGCTAATAATTTATGTAACTAAATTGAAAGATTAGTTTTCTTAAAAAAAAATCTTGATGGCTAAAGCTAAAAGTTTATTGAATTAACTTGAGAGTCTTTGAAGGTTCATTACTATTAATGACCCGTTTGGAGATCAGGTGAAACCATAGCTATCTTTCATGTTGCTATATTTGTCTGGGAAAGCTCTGATAGAATTTCCTCTTCAGCTAATCAGACAAGATGTTTAACATAACATTATCATCTTTCCTTCTCCCAAAGACTCCTCTATAAAAAACAGTGGAAACAATACAATTGAATGCTCAGATTCTGCATCTTATACCAGAGCAGAGTGACGTTGTCAGACACTGCAGTCTGCGTGTGTTCAACATACTGAATAATTCTGGATGACAGATTTTTAGACCAAGCCACTTCACATTTCTAAGTATGCTCAGAAGCTACAGGAATGTATTCCTGCTCTCGTCTAGGATGCGAGATGCATGAGCAACAGAAGATCATAAAAGATGGTAAAAGAAGCACAAAACAATTTCTTTAGTACTAAAACTGACCACAGGAATGAAAAGTCAACAGATCAGAGCTTCTGTGGAATCACTGCATTATCTGTTGCATCCCACATTATTTTCTCAGAGCCCACACTGTCATTTTGGGGGAATGCAATCCCTATATGCAAGAGAAGGGACAGCTGTCAGCAATGTGTACTATTTGTATAAAACTTTTTTCCAGTCAGAATGGAGAAGTAGCAAAGACTATTCCTTCAATAAATTTCCAAGCCTGTGTAGGCAGCCTACATCCCACACCTAAGTGGGATTTCATGTTGAACTTGTTTTCCTTAATATGCATATTAGATCAGCAAGATAATTTTGATAGGTTGAACTTGCTATCTTGAAAAATCATTTGCAAATACACTCATTTGTGTCAAAATCTGAATAAGAAACAGAAAAAGATTTTCGAGCCTGACTACTTGCACCTTGGGCCAGGGTAGATTCAATACCTGCTGATTGCATAGATTTCTTTCTCAGTCTGTAATATTTATAGGTCATTCCCTAAAACTACCCAACTTAGATGACACTCAAGTTCCTGAGATGACCATAGCAAAATAAACCGTGTTATTTTAGCTTTCTAAAGGACAGTTGGAGGGGCAGAGAGAGCAGTCTGTTTTAATGATAGTTTTCTGTGTGGAACACCAAAGAATCAAAAACCTGAGTTTCTGCTGCTGTGTCTGATGTACATGATCTGTGTAATAGACCAAGGTGCAGGGGTCTCTCCTCTAGAGTTAGTGAGATGGTATATCCGAGCAAAACAGTAGCTTCAGTCCTTAAAACAATATAGCTAGTAAACTAGCAAAAGTGCCTTCCCCTCACCATCCTAATGTGAAACAAGAGGTAACATGGGAATGTCCCCCAGTGCCTCAGTGCACGATGGAGGAGTGTCAGCATCTTTATATATACACCTCAATTCCTTGCAAAAATCTAGGGAAATAAGTTTTGAAAGAGGGTAAATAAAAGGAAAACCAAACTCTCACATGTTTCCTAGGTAACTAAATTAATGGATTTATCTGACCATCACATTTTCTTCCATTTATAAACTGGTCATTAATCACCTGCTTTCAGGTAATTTTTGGAGAAAACTGCAGTTTTATGTCTAGAAAAGACAAAAGCTCATGATTTTTATATTGGTATCCTCATATTTTTTTTTTTTCTGAAATTTGAGCTCCTGCAGGTTCAAATAACTGTCTACATAGGTTTTTTTTTTGTTTGTTTGCTCATTTGTTTGGTTTTTTCAGACTATCGTTTTGGATACACATCACTGAGATACAATCACAATACTTACGTGATCAAATACACCTTGGCTTCCAAACAAAGGTGCCTGTGAAGCACACATGTAGAAATAAAAATTTTAGTTCTAGTGGGGAAAAAACTAACATCCACCTTTCTCATTGTCTCAGGAGCAATTCTTAGCTACTCTGCAGAGACGTTCAAGGAAAAACTCTAGTATACTTAGAAATACTGAGGGGTGGGGAGGTTGTCCCATACATATGTTTTCTTTTGTAAGAATGTAGAAAACAGAGTGGGGTACATGTACAACAATGCAAGGAGCAATTGGAATTAGTATATCAAGCTCCTCAGCAGAGAAAAAAACCCCACATTTCCTGAAAAGTTAATAGAATCATAGATTGGTTCTGCCAGCGCAGGAATACCTAGGGCATGCAATACAGGAACAGATCCAGGCGGGTCTTGAAAGTCTCTAAAGAAGGAGAATCCACAACCTCTCTGGGCAGCCTGTTCCAGTGCTCTGTCACTCTCACAGTACGGAAGTTTTTCCTCATGTTGAGGTGGAATTTCTTGTGTTTCACCTTGCTGCCATTACCTTTCATCCTATCACAGGGCACCACTGAAAAGAGACTGGCCCCTTCTACTTGACACCCACCCTTCAGATATTTGTAAACA
>JAAGNO010018946.1:59227-79855 GCA_033439905.1 Ceryle rudis | reverse complement strand
GGCGGCGGCGGCGGCGGCGGCGGGCGGAGGGCTATGCGGCCTGCGGAGGGTCTGCCACCCGCCCGGCTGTCTTCGCCCGGGCAACGGCGGTGCTCGGCCACCGGAGAGCGCGGGAGGCCTCCCTTTCCCGGATAGTCGGCAACAGTTCTGCCTGGGTGGGCTGGATGCCCAAGAAAAGGGGATTTATTAGCGCTGGCTGATGGGTGCTGCTGTCTCGTGGACGCCATCAGGCTGTTTTAGACTCTTCTGGGCTGTAAAGCTGTTGTTCAGGTTTGTCATCTTGGTCTTCTTCTTGAAGAAAAGACGCTTTTGGGTCAGTAACTGTTATTGAGCAAAATAGAACTTTATGTATTTTTTTGTGTAAATTGTGTTCTTTAGATTACTCGGACACAAGATTAGCTTAGTTAAATTCTACATTACATTTTCTTGAAATAGAATCTGTCATAGAAAAGATATTGGACACTTAAGATAATTTAGATGTATAAAATAAATGACTTTCTTCTAAGTAAATGATCCAATATTACTATAGATGTAGCTGAAGTATCCTGAAATAAACATTTAATTAAAAATTGTTTTATTATTAAGAGGACGATTGATATTTTGTAGGATTTTGCTAGTATTCTGTTCTGCATTGTTACTATAGGAAATGGTTATAGTCAAGGCCCTTTTCTTGCACTTGCAGATAGTATGTGGTTAATTTTAGCAGGAATTAAATCTGTATAAATTAATTTTAGCATTTACATGAGTGCTTTGAGAACTGCGCATGGAGGCATGTGTACTTTTAATGGGATTCTCCCCCCTCTCCCATTTTCTTCAATGCCATACTTCCGTGCTTTATTGCATACAAGCTTCAAAGCTTAGAGTAAGGTAATGGCAAATTTTAGTCCGTGTGCTTTGGATATACAGAAAGATTCTGCAAATGGTTACAAATTGTGTTAAATGATGAAATGTGCAGCGTGAATATAAAAGGTTGAGCACACATGTAATGACAAACTGTATAAACATCTCTGAGCACTCTCTAAAATACTGCTTTTGATACAGTAGTTATTTGAGAATGCTTTGCTTAGCTTATTGAAAGACCACGACCAAGCAATTGAATGGTATGTCAGAAATTGATATCTTTTACATGCAAATAAAGCTAGGCCTCAGTCCTACAGCCACAGAGAAGCAGACCTTCATAGTCCATATATGTACACAACTTCTTACTATGCCAATAAATGTCACTGTGTTGGATGATTTTTCACCTATGCATTCTAAAAATAGTGTTTTACTTTCAATCTGTATTTTGTCTTATTTGTGATATAAAGTAGTAAACATTTCGAATGTGATGAACTGTTTTCTGGGGAGTGAGATAACTGTATATTTTATAATAAAAGTAAGCTCTGAAAACCTAATGCATGGTCTTTGCTCTTAATTCTTTACATTGGCATTCCCTATTCATGTTGATGGAAAAACTTTACGTGAATTTCAGATACAAAAAATGTTGTGACCGTGGTTATTGTGAAACAAAATGTCTTTTTAAGAAAAAAAATATTGTGGATAAAATTTCTCTGGTGTATTCAAATAGTTTGTTTTTAATAGAAAATCAATTTATCTAATTAGTACAATATGTTATACTTGAGTGAAGCACTTTTCATCTGTCCTAGTCACTAGGACTAAAATTAATGACTGATAATTGTAGCTAATGGTTGCATTAGTAGAGAAGTTAACTCTGCTTAACAGAGATAGTAAATTGATGTTAGATGGACAGTATCTGGCATATACAGAATTGTAACATATGAACAAGGTAAGATTAGAGATTTAGATTTTTCATGGACACTCAAATTATACAGACTATCTTCCTGATACAGTGGTGCACAGTGTTTTCCCAGTCTGTTTAAAGTCTTCTTTTAGGAGACAAATTACATGGGCTTTTCATTAGCAAAGCCTTAATTGTTGGATGCAGTCTTTGAACTGAGTGTGCAAGAGGTGCGTGCTTTGCTGAATGAAGGTCTTATTGGATCATGTGTGATAAATGTGTGCTGCTCATCACACTCATTGATAGCAGCATATAATTTAAGATGAAATGAAATACTTTTCTTTGAAATGGTGAATGAAGTATTGGTGTATTTGAAGTATGCAGGTCTTTCAGGAGTATAGAATAAAGGGAAGACACTGGCCACATCAATGGTCTGTAATCTACTGCAGTGCAAAAAAAGTTGTACTGGATGAATTCTGCACAGTCAGGTTGCAGAGCATGTTTCTGTCTCTTTTTCGTGTTTTTAAGTGGTCTTTCTTTTCTAACCTTTATGTAAATGTGATACCTGCTGTTTAGAATCCCTTTTGACTGCTGTGTCTCTATTGATCTCTGTATCTTGAGCAGCAAGGTTCAAGATATACTAGTGTTGTGTGAAAGATGGAAATGTTTCCTTTTATTAAATGTCCCACTTTTTAATGTCACTGAATTGCAGGTATTGGTAGAAGTAGTGAATGAGAAAGTTTGGGTTATATTTTTTCTGTTATCCCTCTTACATGTACCTCTCAGTTTCTGCTTCAATTCCCCCCCCCCCGCCCCCAAAACTGGGGCCTCTAAATGTTTTCAATTTCTACTGATTCGGTTACTATATTGTGTTTTAAAGTATTTTCAGAAACTTTTTCTCAATCCATTCCTGTAAAGACAGGACCTGGAATTGATTTTAGCACGACTAATATCTCTTATTCAAATCTTCATCCTGTTTTTCTGTTTGCCATTCTGACTCCTTCTAGACTTTCCGGTCTTTCTTTAATGATATCTTTCGATTGGTCCATGGTCTGCAAGTCATTGTAACTTGAAAAATCCAATATATATCTTCTAAAGCCTATTCCTTCTTCACAGCCTCCCCACTCCCTCCCACCCCCCGAGTGAATGGGTGCAGAATTTCACCACTTCTCTGTGTACACTGATGGTCTCCTTTTTCTGAAGTAACCGAAAGGGCAAATTCTTTTTTACATATAAGAATGAAATTATGATGTACTTTTGGGTTTGTTTTATCCAAAATAATGATAAAGTAGACCTGTTTGCATCAAAACGTTTCTTGCTAACTATGCAGTGTTTAGTAGGAAAGATTGGTGATAAAAATAGGTAGGGAAACAACAGTGGTGTCACTTAAGCATCACCTGGTTATTCAGTTCTTTTTCAACTTGTACTGGGTCTGTCTGAGATGGAGTTAAATTTCTTCATAGAAGCCTGTATGTACAGTGCTGTAGCTAAAACAATGTCGACAACAATCCTTCTTTTTTTTTTTTTTTTTTTTTTTGAGTGTTGCTGAACAGTGTTTTCACAATGTGAAGGTTTTCTTTCTCCACGCTCACTGCCTCAGGTGCAGTGCATAGGCATGGGGTGGGCAAGAGACTGGGAGGGTACACTGCTGGGGCAGCTGACTAGAACTGATCAAGGGGATACACCATACTGTAAAATGTCATGCTTAGCAGTGAAAACTGGAAGAAGAAGAAGGGGAGAGGTGTGTTGTCTTCCAAGGTGGCTGTTGCTCTGAGACTGGATGGGCATTGGTCTGCCCCCTGCCTCTTTCCTTTACCTATTAAACTGCCTTTGTCCTGACCCATAAGATGTCTTGCTCTTTTTCTCAGTTCTCTTTCCCTCCTACTCAGGCAGGGGTGGGGAGCCAGTGAGTGGCTTTGTGGCTGTTTGGCTGTTGACTTGAGTCAACCCATTGCCCATCTGAAATGTGGTCGCAGTAATTCCAGCAGCATTTGAAACCTGGTTTCTAGCAGCACGGTATTTGGCACAGGTCTGAATGAAAGCTTGGTTCTGGGGTTATATACCCATTTGTTTTCACTTCATATATAAAACTGTTTGAGATGAGAAAGTTTAGAAGGCTTACTAGCCCGTTCTTTGAATTAGCCTCTGTTAATTTTTTTCTAGTGTCCTTTTGGACTGAGCAGCCCAGATTTGGAGCATTCTTTAAATGTTTGATAGTGGGTTTTGTACTTACTTGCTCTTTAAAAGTGGAGGATCCTTTATCATGTCCCATAAGGTGAAGTTTACAGTGTTTAAAAAAAACCCAACCACCCTGAAACAAACAAAAGCCAACAAACTAAGAAAACTCTTAAGTGTTTTTAATATAGTTTTTTTGGGGGTCAAAAATGTTGATGGCATGATGCTTATATTTTGGTTAGTTCATATGCAGGGCAGTTTCAGTATCAATGGATAGCTGTTTACAGCAAAAGAAGGCAAATATTGACGTAACTTCACCCTTTCCTTTGAAATGAAATTTTATTTCTTTGATTAAGCTGTATAGAAATCTTCAACACAGCTTTGGCCTGGGTTACTTTCTTCTGGAATAAACCACTAGATCTTCTGAACGCATGTGTACCATCACATTTTTTTGTCAGCAAGGTCCATCTTAAGTCTAAGAACTGATATCAACAGGTGAAGAATGGTCCATTTGAGACTGCCAGAAGCTTTTTTTCCTTCCTCTTTAGAATCTGGATAATAGAGGGCATAATGGTACCAAAATTAGAATTGCTTAAAAACCCAGCTATTTTCTGATGATGATGCTACAGTAGTCGTGTATACTTTAGTCCTTCCTAGGAGGCTGCCATTTCACATCAGGATATAGAGTGTTTTCATATAGGGATGTACAGCACTCTCTGCATTGCAGTGAGATTACTACAGCCGTAACAACTACCTACTGAGGAGTTTTACATGTGTGCAGCCATCCATCTGCTAAACAGTGAAAAGCCTGTTATGTTGTCCCTAACCAATTTGCTATCGTATTTTTACTGTTGTGTGAGGTTACATCAGTATGCTTGCTTTTTGCAGAGCCCCATGTGTCGGACAGCATTCCTATAGCAGATAGATATTGACAAGTGGAACACAGGGAGATTCAAGAAGAAGTTTCTGTATCAGATGCTTACTCTGGTTAAGCTCTTATGGAGATGTATCATAGTGTAAAGTTTTCTTCAGTCATGTAGGATTACTGTTATAGGATATGACGGGTGGCTCAGGTGGGCTAAGTGCTGTGCTTTTGGAGCTCAAATCAGGCCCTGCTCTCTGTAGATAGACTTGGAAGGGAACTGGATTTCCGAATCAGAAGCCTTCTGTAGGATGTACTGAAATCTAAAGGAATCTAGAAATAACCTCATGAAATAGGGTCTATACATGAACCCAGATTTGTACAACAGTATGTCTTCAAGTACAAACGGTTGAATTAGAAAAGATGTTGAGTAGATTTTACTTGTTGCTACTAGCTTTGGACTTTGTTCTGGTTCATATGTGTCTCAAAAGGCTAATTTAGTTGTTTTCCAAATAATAGTGGTCTCATAGCCTTGGCAAAAGCTTAAAGACTGAGGTCTTGTTCACATTAAATAGAGAAAAAAGACAGTAAGAATACTGGACCTGTGGGGCCAAAGATACTGCACAAGTCTGTGTGGTGGTTTTACACTGATACTGCTGTTCTCCCTCTGCCTTCTATTGAATTGCTTATTTTGCTTGATTGACACATTCTGTATTATCAGGATGGAGTGATTTTTTTATATGCTTGTCCACATTCATAGAAGTGACTACACTGTGATATTAATAGAAGTGAAAGTAATTAATTTTGCAGCTGCATATTGTTTTGACTTCATTACTTGGAGAACTCTTTGAGTATAAATCCCATCTTGTTATGAATTAGTGTTCAAGATTGTTTGGATCCGAAACATTGGCACTGGCTAGAGAATAATTTGCTTCTGTGCTTCAGGAGTTTCCATGCCAGCTTAAAAATTCTTATATTTAAAAACAAACTCATAATTGCATGTTTCTAGTAACCATTGTAATCACTCTACTTTTTTTTTCTGCTGGGATTCACAAATGAGTGGCACTTGCAGTATTTCATAATATCTTTTCCAAAGTTAAGGCTGTATATAAACTGAAATCATTCTGCTGCTCAGTTCTGTTACCAAGTGTCTTTTCTGGTTGGGTTTATAAATACATTTCTTAAATGTAAAATTTTACATGACATGTCATGAACTCTTTAGGTTTTCATTCATAGTAGGTAATTTTATGAATTATGAATGTTTGGAATAAGAGCAAACATTAAAGGATTATTTGATTGGTTTTGTTTTGCTTAGGGTTAGCAGTTGTATGTGCAGAATACAATCAGTGGTATATTAACAGTAGACTTGCACTCTGTAATTCTGCTCTAGTCCACTAATAGTTCAGTTATAAGTTCATTGAATTTCACTGATCGGTGAATTGTAACTGACTTAATTTTCTGCTTTTTATTCTTCAGTGCTTCAAGATGATTGAATAAAATTAAGAACATGGAATATAATATGGATGCAGTTGCTTGAGGACTGTTTCTTCCAAAGTGTATATTCTGCAGATTGGTGGCCTGAATTTATAAGCAGCATACATACAGCTAATATCAAGAAAACATCCTGTCTCTTGCTTCTGTGTTTGACAAAACTGGTGCAGTCACATCTTCTGAAATGCAGTTGAAAAAAATGAGGGAAATTTTACCAAGATTATACCCTGGCCAAGTTAATGATAAAAATAACTCCTTAACTACATCCCCAAAGCAATCTTCTGAGGATAAGACAAATCTGTCAAAAGGGGAGGATGACCAAAGCTGCTGTTACCAAGGGACTGAGGCTGAAAACAGTAAGTTCTCACTGACAAGCTGTATGAAGTGCAGAAGTGTTCAAAAAATATCAATGCAAGATATAGAAAAGCAAAAGACACTTGGGTGGACTGAAGACAAAAATTTCATCTGCAAGAAGTGCAGTAATGCTACACCACCAGCTTTTCATTTTGTTCCCGAGGGTACCAATGCTGTAGACTGTGAAAAATATGAAAGAAAATTCCCAAGTAAAACCCAGAAAACATTTAAAGTTAAAAACTTCCTGCCAGGTAAATACTACTGCGATAAATGTAGATTTTCAACAAAGGATCCTTTGCAGTATAAAAAGCACATAGGTCAACATGAAGAAATTAAATTTATTTGTTCCCACTGTAGTTACATATCCTACACCAAAGGAGAATTCCAGAGGCATTTGGTGAAACACACTGGAACTTTTCCATATCAGTGTGAATACTGTGAATATGGTGCTGTTAGACATGACTATATAGTAAAACATACGAGAAGAGTACATGAAACACCCACAAAACGTCTGTCAAATACTATCATAAATCACAAACAAAAGAGGCCGAGTGAAAGCACTTTATTTGAAAAGCAGAAATATGATAAAATTCCTTTTCAGAATGAACTTTCGCATTTGCCTTCAAATACGGTTTGTGAAATTCCAAGTAAGGCAATTAAAGCAGTCCGTTCATCTCATGATGTCGAATGTTTTGTAAACACAGCATCAGTCCAGGATAAAACAATATTGGAGGTGTCTGAAATAAGTGTATGTGAGAATCAAAGTGTGGAAGTTGAGGTTTATTCTCCAAAAACAGAGCCTTTACAACCTGGGATGCCTTTAACAGTAATTGCACCATCTGAACTTGTAGTTCCTTCTAACTGTTTAGCTCAGATAGTAGAGATTAAAATAGTCAATGGAACACAACAGCTGGTTCTTAAACTAATTCCTATGAAAGAAGCAACTTGCAAACCTGTGACTGGTGCTGAAGAGGAACTTGAGAATCAAAGTATAGAACGATCTGCAGAAGGGAAAAAACCATCTGTGTCTCAAAATGAGTTACTAACCATGGAAGTGAATGTAGATAAGTTATCCAGTGTCACTAACCAGCTTAATTTGGGTAGTACATACGACAAGAATGCTGAATATCTTTGTTTTTCTGATTCTCAACTCTCAGACTGTAACCCTGTATCTATACAGAGGGACGATGCATCAAAATTATGCTTTCATGTGGTGAAAGGTATTGATGTCCATTCAGGTGTTATAGAACTTTGTTCTCCATCTCTGGTGATGAACGGTACTGAAAAAAAAAGTGATCTTAAATCTTCAAGTTGGGAAGTAGATGGAAAAAATAACTTGCATTATGACTTGTATTGTTATGAAGAAGGTGTGGATGTACCCCCTCCAAAATATGGTGCTCTTTCTGAAGATAAAAGTTCCAAGAACATTTCAGTAGAGGCTGCTCAAGAGGGCAAAGATTCTACTTCTCCAATCCTTAAACAAAAGGATACATTACCTGTAAAGAAGGATAAGAAAGAATGTAGGAGTCTCCCTGTCAACTCTACAGAAACACAGTTAGCTGGTAAAGGTTTTGATAAAAAATCTGCTACATCTTCTGAAGACGGAAAAAACTTTGATGACACTAAAACTCCACCTGGTGAGGATGTGACTTTTGGCTTTAGCAAAGTAAAGAGAGCTGAAACTGTAAGTCAAAAGCAGAGTCATCTTCTGGGATCATTAGAACTACAGAAGACGGAAAATAAAGGCCGCACGTGTGAGGGACCTGTTATTTCTTCTGTATTTTCTCTTAGCTCGGGGGCTGAAAATGTTCCAGAGGATGTCAGATGGGATGAAACAACATACAATAAGAAGTCAGCAACATTGCTGTGTAGAAAGATTGCTCAGCTCATGTCTGCTGCTGAATCTAGCATGAAATCCATGCCTTTGAGTTGTCAAGCTTCTGGTAAAAAGGTGCTCTTCCCGCAGAAAAAATCAGGAAGCTGTGACAGGGTTGTTTCTGCCACTGAAGTGGAACAGTCTGCATCTTTCCCTCTAGTACATGGTGGAAATAGTGTGATCAGCAGTGAAGAGCAGAATACTAATCAATTGCTTACATTTGCGAGAACATCGAAAAGCAGGGTAACAAAAAATTCCCATGTTGTGACTCCAGTGTTTATCCCCAAAGGGACTATGCTGAGAGTGCTGAATGCTACTAGCAGTCAAAACTCAAATGGAATAGAAAAGAGGAGTGAAACATCAGCTCCTGTGTGTTGCAATGAAATGTTTCTGCCTCGCCCGGTTCCTGTCAGCATTTCTGAGACACTTAGTAGTAATTTGCCGTGTTTGCCTAATCAAAATGAACCAAATGCTGAGTCACGAAGTATATCACTCAGGCAAAGACCAAAGCGAGAGGCCACTGTTAAAAATAACAGCAAGCAAACTGGTGTACTGTTTCAGAAAAGCAGTGATGTAAGTAAGCAAAGCAAACCCTATTCAAAAAGTCAACTAGGTCCCAGAAATAAGGCAAAACAAGCAAGCTTCAGGGAACTTCCTAAAAGGAAAACAAGAACTCGTTCGGAAACCAGTTCAAGTTCAGACATGTCATATTTGTTGACAGCAAGACGTCTTCGGCTTGTCCCTTTGAGAATGAATCAGTTGATAAAATGCCCTCGTCGTAATCAGCCAGTTGTGGTACTAAACCATCCTGATGTTGACTCGCCAGAGATAATTAATGTCATGAAGACTATCAACAAGTACAAAGGTCAAGTCCTGAAAGTAGTTCTGTCAGAAAGGACAAGTAGTTGTCTTGGTGTCAAACGTTACCGAAAACGTCTTACTCTTCAGAATGTTGAGACAGGAAACCAAGCGAAAAAGCGGAGTATGCTGAAAATGAAACTAAAAAAGACCCATAAAAACAACTACCAGGTGGTGGAAACCTCACCAGCTGAAACACTTCAGTGTCTTTTTAAGTGTTGGTTTTGTGGAAGAGTATATATGGACCAAGAAGAATGGATAAGTCATGGACAGAGGCACTTGATAGAGGCAACCAAGGGTTGGGATGTTCTTTCTCTTCCAGCAAAAAAGCATTAAGTGAGAGACAAGGGGAGGTTTCCTCTCTTATTTTTAATGAGTGTCACAAACTTGTTTGGAAGGGAAGATTGAAAAAAATGCTTTATATTGACAAAAGGTCTCTCCTGTTAGCAAAACAGAAGGAGAGAGCAGAGTTAAAGAGACCAAGAGAAGCCAATAGTGAGGATTAAGCACTACTTTGCACTCTCATGTTTGAAATTTGTATTGGAGGTCAACTTCATCTGTTCCATTGGAGAAAATTGATAACAAGATTTGCTATGCAAACATCTTTCTAATTACCATTCTCTGTGGTAGGATAGTGTTCTATAACCGGTTTGTGCTAGGGCTGTATGGATTAGTATGTTAGTGACATCTTTGTAAATTTAAGGGGTTTAGTTTGCTTTATTACAGCATGGTGTTCCAGAGATGGGGCACACATGTCCTGAAAAGCACCTTTGATTCTCTGTGGGCAGCAAGTGTATACGTACCATAATCTTTAGTGACAAATTAAGCACCGCTCATAAGAAGTAAAACTTAAATGCAAGTACTCTGTTTCAGAGAAACAAAAACACTTCTGCTGACAAGATACAAAGGTGCAAATGAATCTGTGGGATCAGAGTTACTTGCACTAGGTCAGATAGCACTAAAATGTTTAATTTTGTTTAGTACTTAGTCTTTACATAACCAGTATTGCGTAGATGTGAGAGAGTAGAACACTGTCAGCTTTCTGTACTGTCTTTGTGCTGAACAGGCAGAGCTGGATATATCCTTAAGATTGGACCGAAAGGAGAGAGAAGCTTTTCTCTATAAGATCCAAGGCTGTTCTGAAATCTAAGGAAGTAATAGTTGAACATAAACCCTCTTACCATGTGTGCAGCCTGGTAGAAACACATTTGCGGAAGTGGGCACTTGGGTAGAATTTTAGCTGATGGGTTAATGCTTATTAGAGTGGAAACCTGCTGAAGATGAAGACTTTTCAAAATGAAAAAAAACATGTTGCACAGCTTTTACACCTCAGTGTTGAACCAGACTTTCAGTGCAATCTTTAATCTGTCTTAATCAAGAATTCAGAAGTTGTTAGAATATATTTTTGGTAGGCCTCAATTGATACAAGCATGTGCCTAGTTACATATATATATATCTAATGTGCATTTACTGACTTCAGTGCAGTAAAAACATTGATCAGTTGCTTAAACACTTCCTAAATCAGGGCCAAATTTCAAGCTTTTTGTGAAGAAGGATGGATGATACTGAAATCTAATGTTTCTGTACACGAGCATGTTTTTCTTCATCTCATCAGTTTTAAATCATATGGAATTAACTATATTGAAGCACATATTTGCTATTAAAATTACGTACATTTTTACAGATAAGAAAATTGATAATGACTCTAATGCTGGATATGTGTTCTATGTTTGAACTGGGACTGCTCTGGAAAATCCAGTAGTTCCTAACTCTTTTCAGTGTTGGTGTGGTTTCTCAATCAGTCTAAGCTGGGAATACTTTTTTTTTATATACTTCAACAAGATTATACATTGTTTTGATAAAGTATGTATCATATCTGCGTTAAAATGTAAATATTTTAAACTGACATCTGACCGAAGCTTATTTTCAAAACCAGTTAAAACATTGCTTTCCTGTCATTTTGCAATACAGTGTTAAAATCCTTTAGATAGTTGGTGCTTTAAATGAGATCTTTTTCATTAGGTACACATGGAAAATTTTTGTATCATTTGTATCAGACTAACCTATTCCACAGAACAAACTTCTTTTTGTCTGCCAATGATAATGAAATGACAGTTCTTATTTTGTATTCAAATGGAATTATATTTTTTTAGATGGGTACACTAGAGGGTTCTGGGTTTTTTTCACTTCATATACTTTGATGCCAAACATAACAGTACTATTTACATTTTAAATTATGAAAATAGCTTCCATTTAAAAATTCTGGCATATCCCGTATAATAAATATTGAAAATATTAAGAAAAATCATGGTTAAATTTCCTCCTTTGTTTTAACTCCTTCAGTCCAGGTTACTGTTTGAATTAGTTTTGTTCCTGTAGAAACTACTAAATAAGTAGTTTTGAATTTGCTTTGTAAGAATTGGCACTGGCAAAATTAGAACATTCCTCATGAAAGCTGTACTGGAGGGGGGGACAGGGGAAGTGTTGCTGCTCAGCTTTGTAAACTCTAGGTGATTTAAGTATACTGATAATGCTTGTGTTTTGTAAGTTTACCGTTTTAGTAAATATCTGCAAAGCTTTGTATGTCACTGCCATAATCTGCTATCTAAATTGTTACGGTCGTTTTTTTTCCATGAGTTTAAGTTAGAAAATATTGTTTCTGTTTTAACATGAAACATTTTTTTGTAAGTTAAATTGTATGGTATCTGTGAAACTCTTGAAGGAGATTACATCATGCCTCTTCCTTTTTTTTTTTGAGCTCTGCCAAACAAACTATGCTTAGGAGCTTCTGTTTTGTTGACTTTCATACATATGCTGATGTTACATTAGCTAATAATAATTTCCTTCAAGTTTAACAAGTTACAGTGGTTTGAGAGAAATTATTATAATGAATGTTCTCTTGCCTTTTGATGCAAAATTGAGAAATAGAAACGTTGTGAGGAAGTAAGTAATTTTTTTAGAGCTAGTTTGTTCCACTATGTACTACATCATAAATTGGGTTGGAATGACACCTTTTGGGTTGAATGTTTTTATTCTTGCTCCTGTTCTCTAAGGTTAACGTAACTGAAGTTGCGTTCTTGGTATATTCGAATTACCTAGTCAAACTTCTGAGTGTGCTTAGAAAAGAAAATTGTGGGTGCTTTGCAGAAAAATACTGAAGTTTGCCTTTCATATTTATACTGAATTTAGTTAAGCCTTCCAAAATTCAAATTATATGAATAAATATTACCGTATTTTTTTTCTGGAAAAGTATCACCTTCTTGTCTTCTTTGATATACAATGGGACATGTTTTCTTGCCAAGTTTGAAGCACATCTACTGTTTCTACTGATGATTATCTCTACGTTTGCAGATGGTGTGAATTCAAAGGGACTGTTTGCAAAATGATCCTACTGTGTGTTTGAAGGCTTAGATGTGGAAGACAAGTATCTGCTACTTAAACTTAAGAATAAGAGTTTGTGAAGTAATAGAATTTACATAATTAAAGCTAGCTTTATAATCTGCTCCAATACCTCTGAGCATCAGTTGACACCCACTGACTTCAGTAGCTGCTGAGCACAGCTTGTTACTGTGCAAACACACACACACACTGAAATTGTTAAGCAGTGAGTACTCAGATTGATAGCATTTCACATTTATTTTTAAAAGCAAGAGTATGATTTTATATGACTAGTATGCTTTGTTAGGTTTTGCTACTAACCGAGCTTCAGTGACATTTAGGTAAGCAAAGTAAGAGTTTGGTTTTTGTCTCATGCTAGAGGGTAGAGTGCAGGTTAAGCAAATTGCTCAATCATTGTCAAGTATCAAGAGTCAGTCTCACTTAGCACTTCTCTGAATTAATGGAATGGCATATACTTGTATATACTTGCATATGCATATAGCAGATTATGAGAATCAAGACATGGAGTGAATCTGTATTCTCGGAGAGAATTTTTTTAGCAGAGCATTTAGAATGCTTCATAACATGGGGAGCTTCTCACTCAGAGGCTAATCTTGAGTTCTGAGACACTTAAATAATTGTTCTATTTACATCTATACAAAGAAACTGGTGATGTTAAGGCAGAAAGCATCTTTTCTGTGACTTAAATGGATATGTAAGGTAGCATTGTTCTCTCTGGATTCCTGATTTATCCTTTCCATCAATGAGTGTGATGGGAACGTATTTGTAGAAGTCAATGATTTCTTTCACAGAATTAAATTTCTGTGGAGAAAAAGAAAAATTGTAATCAGTGACTGAAAATTAAATTGCTAGATGGTTTTCTCTATAATGTTAAAAAGGTTTGCAAATGACAGTATGAGAAATAAGTAATATTTTGCAGAGAATTCTGATTAGATTAGATGGAAGCAATCATAAAAGGAAAAGCACCAGGTTTTAATCCTCTTATTTCTTTGTGTGTCTGTCTTATGTAGGAGAAAGCAGCTGGCTGCTTAGGGCAAAATGGGGGCATGTCTAAGCCCCAAGAATACAGTATCACCTGTGAAAGTGTGTGATGCCACATGTGAGGATAGGTTTTTTTAAAAGGGGAAGCAACTATAAATCATTACTGACTTCATTCTGTCAAAAGTTACACTTAATTAGCACTACATGATACTTGGCACTGCATATTTCTTTGTACCTTTTTAAACGTACATTTTATTTTCCCATTCAGTTTACTGATACATTTCCTAGAAAAGTCCCTTTAATGTATAGAACAAGAAGAGTCTCAGCAGGGTTTAGTCTTGTTCTCTGGTGTTCAAAACAATTACATCCTCCAGGCCTGTTCCTAAAATAACTGTGTGGTTCAAGATTCCTGAACTGATCAAACAGCAATGGAAAGCTATCCAAGATATTTATCCTCATCTGTCCCAGTAGGATTCTCTTAATCCTGCCATTCCAACAGTTAACAGTCCTTCAGTTTAAATAGTTCTCTTCCTTGTGTGTAACTTCTAAGCCTTCATCACACCCCTAAGATGTCATCGCACCACTGTT
Organism: Ceryle rudis; assembly: GCA_033439905.1. Classification (NCBI taxonomy): domain Eukaryota; kingdom Metazoa; phylum Chordata; class Aves; order Coraciiformes; family Cerylidae; genus Ceryle; species Ceryle rudis. The sequence continues at coordinate 65,533 of JAAGNO010018946.1, read as the reverse complement.
TCTCCTCTTGAGGTATTCTTTGACTCATTTGGATTAAGCTGTGCTCTAAGCTTCTGTGTAAAACAGACACTGAGTTGAAGAGGATCCTACTTCTGCCTTTGATTTTAAGTTGCTTCATTGTGAGCTGAGCCTGATGCTGCAGAGATGCCAAAATCATGTGGTTTGTGTGTGGCAGATCTATTTTTGTGAAGGAGGTAAGAAGACTTTAAATTTTGTGTCATGATCAGCTTTAAATGTGAGCAAGGTTTTGCTTGTCGTTATCTTTAAAACAACTACATACATGAGAAGCATCAGTGTTACAGGTATCTCTGGATCCTTAATATTGAAAATGGATTGGAGTAGAGGAAGGCAACAGCCAAGTAAAGGGTGCTCAGGACAGCAGTTTTGAATTTAAATGCCGAAATTTCACCTATATCCCATTTTGCGATTTGGTCTTTATATCTTTGTGCAGTTTGGCCTTTAGTGAGCTCAGTATAATCTATTAAATATGTATGTAGGTGTGAACATCTGTGCCTAATTTACTAGCAAAGATACAGCTCCACTAACAGAGTTGGTGCTTCGTTTTTTCCTTTATTTTTATTTATTATGTTCCAGCTTGATCCTAATTTAGCTGCATGGAACCTCAGTTACTTCTAACATAAACAAAAGTCTGATGATCAACACTTTTTTTTCCCCTCCCTTATAGCCTTGTAGGGCTACATAATAGAAGCACTCATGAAAAGTTGCATTAAATACATTTAAAAAAAAAAAAAAGTTAATTGAAAATCTTGGATGCTACAAAGACAACAACTTGTAAACTGTATCTGTAAACCAAAGTTGCAAGAGGATAGGGAAAATTTCCTTACACATAAATGTGATCATTTAAAAAACGTGTTTTTAATGGATGAAAATAGACTAATTAGAAGGTGAAAACACAGCAGAAAATCTGCAAGACTGAACCTTTGAATAAAATCACCAGCCAGGGAGAAATGCAATAGGTCTGTACCTGTTTGTTGTATAGTTTTCTTTGGCAGGTGAAGAGGAACTATTCAGCTAATCTAGATAAAGCAGCTTGTCTGTCTGCATTGCATACTGCCAAGCGTTTCCCTGTAGAGGGGCAATGCAGAGAGCTCAAAAGCATTTTAACAGGCACTGGAAAATTAGAAGCAACAATTTTGCTGTAATTCACAGCCTTACAAATTGTTTTCCTGAGTTAAGAATCTTAACTGAGCTGCACAAGTTGAAGTGACGGTTTTCAAGAAAGAGCATTTCTGGAGAATCCTTTGAGACTGCCTGAGATGGAAGGAGCTCTTCCGAGCAAGGTTGGTGCTGTTGATTATTCATTACTGCACATGTGCTTCATACCCAGTTAATTGTATTTTCACATCTGCTGCTGAGAATAATAAATAAAAGCAGGAGGCTGTCATCTCTGTGGTTTCCTAATACTACACATAGCTGACTACCAAAACAACTCTGAAATTTTTCTGTTGTAGTTGATCTGCGGGAGAATTTGAGTTGAAGAGAAACAATAATACTGAAAAAGAGGGCTTGCGGTCGTGATTACAGATTTGGCCTGGTATAGCTAAGTCTTAGATATACCGTTGGTTGCTAACTAGATGCTTCAAATCCTTATTCTGGAATTGTAAATTCCCAATTTGACCGTTGTCAGTCCAGATCCACTGTTTAAGATACATATTTTATGTGCACAAGTTGGGAGAAAGTAATACATTTTGCTATTTTGTGAGATGAGAGGAATTGTGTTCTTCCTTTTAGTTCAGTAAAAACTTCATATTTTATTCAGGTAATTCTCTAGTTGCCTTAATTATTAAATCTGTTAAAATGATGAAAATTTACGTCTTTATTCTGTAGTGTACCATATTTCATTTCCTTTTCTTTTTTTTTTTTGTCTTTGTTTATAATCTGAGTCTTTTTTTTTTTTTTTTTTTATGAGGGCTGTTACAGGAAGACTAAACAATGTAGGAACTGTGGAAATCTTAAGCTTGTTCTCTCCTAAAGCATACTAAAAACTTCAGGAAATCACCTGTGAGGTTCATTTAGAAATGTAGCCAGTGTTTTACGAGTGACTGATGGTTCACTACAGCAAAGCCAGGATGATGATACCTGCAGCACAGATGGGTCAGATTTTTAAAAATCTATCATAGAAAAGATGAAACATGAAAAAGGTGTAATTGAAGATTCAACTACAGAGGCTTTGTGCTTCACCTTAGTTGGGTTTCTAACTTGTTTACGTAGCTAATAACCACCGTAGTAGGTTGTTTCTTTGCTTTTTTTGCTGTGCATTGAGCATTCTTTAAGTGGTTGTTGGGTTTTTGTTGTTTTGTGGGGTTATTTTTTTCTTTTTTTTGAGTATCACATCTTTATGGAGATGACTTTCATTTTTTTTGTGCGTGTGAAAGACATGCAGATACTGTATTTGTTATTTAACCATATAAGCAGAATAAGAATTAGACTCTTATAAATATAGTTGAATTTAATTATGTAAAAAAGCATTGCTAATCTAAAGGGATTTTCTAATTGAAATTTACTATAACTGAAAGATTGATTGGTAGGGACCCATGTGATTTAATTGCTTCTGAATATCCATGACAACTTTTGTCCTAATACTCATTTAAAAAAAAAAAAAAAAAGGAAAAATGAATTCCTCCCTTTCTATGTGAGAGGCAGACAATAAGAAACGTTATGCAGCAATAACAGCAACAACAGGCCATGCTGTCAGATATGTGTTATATACATTTTAAATTACCTCCTTGTATTATAACAAGTTAAAAAAAATATGCAAAAATAATACATATACCTAGAAAGAGAGGACTTCTATTCCACCTTTAATTTGCAGGTGTTACTTAGAGTAGATAGTTGTACTTAGGGAATTTTCACATTGATTTAAATCTCAATTTGAACACGGTATATAAAACTTAGCTTTAAATTATTATCTTGAAGTTACTTCAAACTTGTGAGACATACATGAGATGAGAGTATTGTAAAAAAAACTAATGAAACAGCACTGTTACTTGGGAGAGTTTCTAACTAATCTTTAGTATTAAAACCTTGTGAAGTGTGACATAAAAGCCACAGATTATAACATTAGATGGGATTTTACTTACATCATCTCCTCTGAGCCCTGTTCCCAGCACATACTGTTGGCTCTCTTCCAGAAATCGTACTTTAATGTTGTATACTCTTCTTCCATAATAGACAACCAAAACATATGGTTCAGTATTTGATTTCTTTGAACAATCTCTAACCAAGAATGTCTCATCCTGCATGACACAGATTTAAATTATGAATTGTATGCTTAGTTCACCACAAAACTTGTAAGCCATTGTGGACACTTTACAGACATTTTCACCAAGAATTTACATCCCTGGTTTCAAGATAAATTGTACTTACAGTGTTTTCCTGCAACAGTGCCTTCTCTGCTTCGTGACGATCGTATTCTCCAATGTACCATTCGTATTTGTTTAAATCCTTAATTTTAAGATAGCTTAATCAGTGTATAGCAATTAACCACAGCTGGCAGAAGCAAAAGCCAGTGAAAAGACATTATACGTTATCTGCCTTAAAGCACAGTTTATAAAAATAATTATAATGCATCAATATTGAGAAGTCCTGTTAGGAAATCTGAATCAGATTAGACATCTAAATTCTTACCCATGATTTTCAGGAATTCATATTGGACTATTTTCAGGGGTGCTGAATTACCTACAGCTTTCAGACCACTTAACTTCCTAGGGGAATGTTTTCAGTAAACAGTGGTTCTTGTGTGTATTGTGCGTGCCCTGTAGTGATACTCCTGTCTTCTAAAAACCCGTCTCTATGAAGCGAAGCGGTTTTTTACCGTTTCAGTGGGTTGGGTAAGAGATTGCATTTCCTGCTTTACAAATGAATGTTTTGATTTGTTGTTGCATTCTTTGTACGGTGTAGGAGATGGTGACCTCTTCACTGAAAAATTCTCTGCATTTAATGTGGACCCTGTAAAAGTGAATTCAGAAGGAAAAAAGTCTTATTTTTTAAATTTCAGTTAGTTTCATTTTACTAGTAAGTCTGAGAATAGCATTTACAGTTTATAAATACAGTATTGTGATATTAACCTTTAAAATGTAGAGCTGTGAGTTATAAGTGGTCTTGCGTTAACACAGCACCAGTGATTTCAGATTCAAGAGATTTAACACATTAATTTCCTGATGTTTTTTAACTGATATTACTCTGCTAGGTTCTTGCACAGATAGCAAAATCTTAAACTATTAATAAAATAGCAAATGCTAAACAAAATTATAAATATGGGACAAGTGTAACAGTTCATTCTGTTCTACTTTCACCTTTTAAGCCCCTTTTGTGTTGAATCAGAGCTGCTCTTATGTTGGATCTTATTAAAGCCACTTATTATCCCATTGCCAGCTAGCATTGTTCCTGCCAAGCTGTTGAAACCTTAAAGGATTCAGAGGTTCTGCCATGCTGATGAATTTCAGTCTGCTTTGTGACTTGTTTCAGTTAACAAGTTCAGGACCAGGAAGCGAGGTTGCTCTTGCGTTAAGAAAAAGTTGAAGGCGGTGGTCCCCAGCTGCGTGTTCCTGCTCAATACTGCACTGCTGAGAGGGCAGCTGACTGAAGGAGCTTACATAGCTGGAAACTGTCCTCCCAAAGCAAATGTGACTTGCTGTCTGTAGATTTAGGGATGCCATTTACCAGCTGGCCCCAGCTTGCCACAGCACTGGGGAACTATGTGAGTGCAGGGGATGGCACAGGAACACAATGTGTGGGCTAATGTGGGAAGGCCTAGGCTGGGTCCAATGAGGATGCAGCAGAAGCAGCCTGAGAAAAGCAAGAGCTTGCTTTCTATGTATGTCAGATGTAGTTTTCAGGTGTGTGACATTGTAAAAAAATGGGTAATTGACGATAAAATCCATCATATCCTGCTCTACAACAGAAGGCAATTGTGTTTATTTCATGCAGTGCTGATGGGAGAAATGACCTAGTGTCTATTGTTAGAGTAAATGAGAAAAATGAGATTGTCAATGGCTTCTCTCTCTTCCTTCTGGTTACTGTCACAAGAGACAGTATTGTTTGCTAAGCAGTATTTCATTATCTTTTATTGTTCATGCCTTATCAGGTTATTTTTTTGCCCATACATACAATATGACAGACTATTAAATATATTTTCCTTTTAAGACATTTTTTTTACAGAAGAATAGTAGTTTGTACTGTTTCATGCATATATGTACTATGTTCTGGTTTATAACGTTACACTTGTTTTTGAAAACACTGTTCAAAGGGTCCACGATCAGACATCTAAATTTTTTTTCTGCAGTCAGAGTTGTCAGACTGTGAATGTTACTGTTCAGCTTATTGGATCCTCATTTTGGCACATTGTGGTTTTGCTGGCTATCCCCAAATACTTTCTTTTTAAGTAAAGAGCCCCCAGTACTAGGACGATGTTTGCTTTGTGACTGGTACTGTGTATATTCTGTAGATTTTTTTTGTGGTATGTCTTAAGCTTTGGGAGAAGTGGAAAATTCTCTTGCAGTGCTCATGTACTGGGTTTGGCTGGGATGGAGTTAACAACAGCTTGTTGAAAAAATGAAGAATAATGTTTTAGATTTTTTGCACAGAAAATAATTTGGTTTTGACAATAAAAGGTAAAACTGCCAGCGGAAGAAATATAGAATCATTTAGGTTGGAAAAAAACTTAAGATCAAGCCCAACTGTAAACCTAACACTCATTTACTTTACATAGGATTAAAAAAAAAAGAGTTTTGTGTACGTATAATCAAATCAATATTTCTTCTTCAAGTATTTTTTAATCTGTGGAGTTTAAAGGCCATTGTAGGGTAGCAGGGGGAAAGGCTGCTTGCTTGTTCTCTGCCTGTTGTTTCAGGATGGCAAGGAATTTGTAGAGGGAAAAGGAGGTTGTGCTCTCTCAAAGAGCCTGAATGACCAAGAGTAGTGGTAGGGATGGTAAGAAGTATCTGAAGTGCAGGTGGGTATGGGGCACTTAGGTAAAAGACTGAGACCTCCTGAGAACAGCAGCAAACAGAGACCTAGATGAGCTTTGTGGATTCTGTATATAAAAATTTATAATAGGTTTCCAGAGGAGGGTATGTGGAATTGCACCCTCAGGACAGGAAGGATGTTAATAACCAGAAGTGGCTTAGTGAAGGGCCATGACCAATACTGGGAAGGTGGAGTGTGTGAAACAAAGCTGGTAGAGGTGGTGGGCTTGTTTAATGACCCAAGTTAAGGTGAATCCTACTTTAACTGAACAAATAATAAGAGTTCATATGTTCTTCCTGGTGGTATTTGCTTTTACTA
>JAAGNO010018946.1:33646-45199 GCA_033439905.1 Ceryle rudis | reverse complement strand
AAAAAAAAAAAGAAAAGTGTACTTTAAAAAAAAACCCAAAACTGAGGAAAACCAATAAGCAAACATTTTAAAAGTTGGACACCCCATTAGAATCTTTAAGAATAAAATCAGTCTGTCTCTGATTTCACCACAAGAAACAGAACAAACAAAAATTAAAGGTACATTTGGGATTCAAAATAATAGAATTTTGAAGGAAATTGACAGTTAAAGCAGTGAAGAAAATATATATGCTAGGTGATATACCACATAATTAGCATATTCTTAGGAAAACATTGTCAGAAGCTTTTGTAAATAGTTACCCTAGGATGTAAATCCTTAGTAGGTATTTCTAAAGTTGATATTACTATTTAAACATCGTTACTGGATTATGCTTTATATTCATACAAAATGCTGGAGAAGGATAGGGAGCCAAAAATCATTAGATCATGAGAAGTAAAGCATAGCAGGGATCTTCCAGCCTTTTGGTGGAACAATTCAGGAGACACAGCCTTCTTCCCTACTTATGTCCTTTTAATTGTAGAGAAAAGGAAAACCTAATTTTTAAATTGAAAAAAAATTGACTTTTTTTTTCCTCCCCCTTGAAAAACAGAGAGCTCATAAGATAAATTATACTTCTTATGTAAGTAATTACTTTGATGTTAGATAGTTGAAGCAGTATTGCAAAATTTTCAGTATTATTATTTTAGAAAGCAGCTGTTTTTCTGAAAACCATATCTATTCTATCATCTGCAATCTCTGCTTATGTGTAATAGCTGAAGCTACAATTTATATTTCCAACTGTAAAAATGGGTAGATTTTTTTTTGTTATACCTCTAATACTTGGCACACTCCTTCCCTCCAGAACAGATCCATGTTTCTGTTAAAAAAGAAAAATAAAGATGTGATGTTAGTCATCATCCTTGAAACTTATGACTAGTAGAAAGAAATGGTGCTGCTCCTGACTGAGTTGCCTCTACTACTTGGTAGATCCCCAGCAGTCGACGACAGAAAGCAAGTGGTGAGGACACTGGTGCAAAGTGAAATAGGAACAGTTCACAGGAAATTTTGTGACCTTGTACAATCAAATGTTACATGGCTAAGCCTGCATTTAACTTTAAATGATATTACAGAAAAAGGGAAATCTATGAATAGGATTTAAGATCTTTACGTACAGCTGAGTGTTGAGGGTGTTGAGATGTGTGCTCGCTTTTCACTGAGGAAGTGGTACCTGAAAGCCTTAAACAACGTGTATCTGTAAAAGAGGAAGCAAAAGTAAGCCTGAGTAATTCAGTAATACTGTGTTTTAAGAAGAAGATAATGTAGAATATCTGGATGTTCAGACTGATCGTGATCTGCTCACACACTGATAAATTTAGTAACACATATCTATTTGTTTAGACATTAACTCCCACAAAAATCAGTAGAAAGATCTTTGCTGACTTTGATATGAACTAGAGGAAGCTTTCATCCATATACTGATCCTGTATGTTCTAATATTTTTTGGTTTTGGTTTCCATTCTTCCTCCTCTAGGATTTCCCTCCAGTTTTTTAATTATTTAAAACCTTCACAGATTGTTTATAATGTCGCTGAGCAATGGATAGCTAGGGTATTTCACTTCTGTAAATGGGATATGAATTGCCTATGTACGTTTGGGCATTAAATGGGACTTTGAATGGCTTTAGTAAACCAAAACTTGATTAATGCAGCTATCTTGCAAGGTTAAGAACGTCTGAGAAATATACTCAAAGTAATTGCTTATTGCTGCTATTGAAAGTGGCAGAGAACACCTTTAAAGAGACTATTTATGTCTTCATCTGCAAATTATCATCTGGAGGAAAGTTTCATGTGTTCTTTAATATGTTTTCCATCTTAAAGGTTTCTAGGCTTAAATAGCAGTGGGCTGTTCTGAAATGGTTGTGGGTTTGACCAGTCAGTTTTTTGCACATTCCATGTGGAATGGGATCATAGAATTTCTCCCATGAAGGTAATATTAAAAACAGAAAAGCAGCTTTAATTACTAATTTAACATAATCTAATGGAAATAAGGGTAACTGTTGAATTTGAAGATGCAGACAAAGCTCTTCTCTTATTCCTGTCCACCAGTGTTTTATATTTCAGTTGAACAATTTAATAAAAAAAAAATATCTGGACCAAAAATGCCATATCTGTACTGTTCCTATTTACTGCTAGGTTTGACTCACTTTCCACTGACAGAAAAGTTACCTGCATATTCAGATTCTTGTAGAGGTTTGGCAGGAAGGATTCTCAAAGCATGGATAGCCTCCAGAGCCGAAGAACTTACAGTCTCATAATCACTTTCATCCTCTTCAGATACCTTGGAAGCAAGTTCAATTCTTTAAAGCTTTTGTGAGTTGCCAACCAATTTAAAAGATTTTGAACCTACTATCTCCAGTGTTACTTTCCTGTGAACTCTCTCCATGTTGTACACATCTTTATTACAACATCAAGCAGACCTCCAAGAGGTGTTCATGACAGTACATTTCAGGGTGAGGTATGCCTTTTTATGATAGTACATAAAAAAATACCACCACAGCCTAGACAGACCCCTGCATGAAACCTGTGCCTTTCTGCTGCATAACTCTTTCCAATTCAGTAGCAGACTACTGTCAATTGAGCTGAAGTTGGGTATTTTTTCAATCAGTTGTGCAAATACACATTTTCCTTTAGACCAGATTTTCAGGTTTCTACTTGTGAGACTGTCTTCTGGGAAATGTCAAAGACCTAACAAAAATCAAGATGTATCACATCTACTGTTTTCTTTCTCCCCATTATGATCACATTTCTGCTGAAAAGGAAATTACTTCAGTATGAGGAATTGATGAGAGGTTCTTCATGTTCACATTAGCAGTTTTTTATATGATCAGACTTACTATTTCCAAAAGATGCTTTCATATTGGTTTTGTTTAATAGTCTCTCCAGGTATCCAGTGAACCCTCAGGACTTGCTTTCTTTCTTATAAGAAATTGAGGTTACCACTGTTATTTTCCATTGCTTTAGGAAATCAGGACTCCTTGGAGAGTTCCCAGAGATAATCAATTAATGTCTCAGAAGTTACTTCAAATGTTTTAGCCTAAGTAAATATTCTCCTGAATGTTTTATCCCTGTTCTTCTTTGCACTATTACTACCTTCTAGTTGGTATTAATTCCATATAGCACCTGATTGTAATTAACCTTTCTATGAAACCTGAAGCAGCCAAAGTATTGATTGCTTCGACATTCCTTAATCATCTTTTACTTGTTCAACTTGCTTATTAAGCAATAGACCTGTGTTTTCTTTTCATCTTTCTCTTATTTGTAAAGTATTTGCAGTCGTTTCTTATACACCTGGGCTGAAATGCAAAACCAGCTGGGAAGACATTGAAATATTTGCTGTTAGCTTTCAGCTTTCATTTGCACTGGTTACATATTAGACCTTGAAGTTTATGACTTACATACTTGTTCAGCTTGACTCCTGTTATTTTCATGTGATCCTATGATAAAGGTATATTTTAAATTCAGAACATAATGGAGAATTGCCTAGTGAGTCAAATCTCTAATGTAGCACATACTAAAACAAAGTTCTCATATGTACTTCCAAATTCTTACGCTTTATTTTGCATTAATCACCAGTGAGGATTACATTTTCTGTTACCAGCATTATAACCAAGGAAGTGAAAGAAAATTAAGATTTTAGGCAGAACAGTGTGATACTTACATGATGGGTATTAGCAGGAGTAGTTCTTCTGTTTTCTTTATGAAATGGAGACAAAATATAAGCAGGTGTCATGTAGAAAATGTTACAATCACTAATAACTTATGTAAAGGAATAAAAATCTGCCAACTGCACAGTATTTTACGGACACTAAAACAAAGGAGATGAAGCAAATCCACGCATGAGATTGTTGACCTATAAACTGCATGAGGAAGTAGCTGTGTGGAAATGGGATTCACAACCACTAGCATATCTAAGCCCGCCCCTAGAAAATACCCAGAGAAGAATGTTTTTGAACTCCTCTCTCTCTTCTGTGTTTTGCTGCTTGGTGCACAACTGTGAAGGCTCACCCTGGTGAGCTTTGGGATCCTGGTCTTGAAATCCCTCTTCTGGACAGAAACATCTCTTGTTCCTTTAGTGGCTAAAAACCCCTTGCCTCCTGCTTTCAAGACTGAACTGGAAAATGAGCTGTGCTGATGTACTTTCTGTAGTAGCAAAACTCTTGCCCAGGAATTGGAGTCCTGGAAACTCTAAATTCACATTTCCCAAAACTGAGAATGCTCCAGCTACCAGGCTATAAACTATCCCAGGTAGTGGTCATCTGCTTATGGAAGTTGTCTCATTGTATAGGCAAGAGAGCATGAGTTACAAGGCCAAAGAGCTGGTGAACAGGAGAGTGAGTTCACTTGAGAAGAGACCCACTTCTTGCCCCGGTGCTATACCCTGTGTTGAAGGATGGGCAGCATCCTGCAACCCTTCCTTTTCCAGTTGTGCTTCGAATAAAGCCAGTCTTCGCCTAAAGACCCTCTTTAAGTTTGTCACTATTGTACTTTTAAGTTCTGAATACTGCATGAGCCTGGTATTGCAGAGTTTTGTATACCCCAGCAGATGGCATTGAATGTTCATTTTTCCAGTATACAGGGTATTTTTATCTCTGCTCAGAAGGTCCTTGATGGGGTGGTGCAGAGTTATTAACGCAAACTAGTTGTCTGGTGCAAATCAGAAGTAAGCCTAGTTCAGTCAATAACATTACTGAGGAAAACTGATGCAGACAAGGATAGATAGGTAATGCCAATATAATAATGAAAAAAGGCACTCAGTGTCTTAAATCATAGCCTTTTTACTTCTGTCAATAAAAAGTGGTTAATCTATCCTCTACAATAAGAAATGACGATCAGTGGTAAACATCAAAGCTATTAGCTATGCATTTCATGGCTTAATGCTAAAAGGGGACTATTTGACCCAAGCCTTTGGGGTGATTTATTGCTATCCAACCTAATTTTACAATTTGATGTCCAGATTAGTTTATAATCTGTTCTGTTATGCAGGAATAACCAGAGTTTGGAGGAACTCCAGCCCTTCTTCTCCTTTTCTTCTAACATCTTTGCACAGTGTGAGTGAAGGGAGAGGCAGCGTCGCTGTTCTCCTATGGGCATTCCCTTTACATAAGGTGAATGCCCAAATATTTTCTCTGTGCTAGCTAAGGAGTGCAAACCAGCTAGAAACTGCTCCTCTTATTTAAGGATGACACTTCGGTAGTGAGTGTGAGTATTTCACTACTAGCTACACTTCACATATCGGGCCTTGAGAAGAGCTGCATGCCAGCCAGCTGGTGGAAGACTGTCAAAGAAACTCACCCCTTTGGGGGAGACTCTTTCTGGTTTTTACTTACATATATTTCCCTGGAATATCCAGTTTCCTGGCTTCTGGTGCCCTGGGTGTTGTACAGGGATGAAAGAGGATAGAATGTTTGTGCCATGTAGTTGCAATCAGCTGGACTTAGTGGCACCAATATTTTTTCACTGCAAGCTAAAGACTTAGATCTGGCAGAAGTCAGAGGCTCCTCAAGCTATAGGGACTGATCATATTTTATTCAGGCTGAAAATTCTTTGTTGCTTTGCTACATCCTCTGTGAAATTAGTAAATACGGTATACAAGTTATAACAATAGTGAGATGGTGTATTTCTATGGTATATGTGTGGGTGTGTTTCTGTCAGTTGACAGAGAATGCCTGATGTCAAAGGGCAAAAGAGAAGAATTTAATTTATCTAATATTCAAGGAAATAAAATCATGTGCATTTTGTGGCAAATTTGCCTGCTTTTCATGGTCTGTTCAAAAGGGTGACAGGTTAGTAATTTGTACATGAAAACCCAGTGTCAGAAACAGACCTTCCTGAGATGAGAAAGCAGAAGGTAAATCTGTTCCCACTGACTTCTGTGAGTCTATGAGTGTACAGTGGTTTTTTTAGCCACCGTTTGTGGTGTTTCAGCTAATGACAGAAAGTGATAAAGTATTGTGGGTTGTATTTTAATAAACTTTGTGATCCTGACAGGGTGTCTCCTAACCACCTGAGAAGAAAAATATGAGGCTGGAAATGCTGCAAAGTATAACCTGCATAGGAATTTTCAGAGTAATTTTTTTCTGTCTTGTCCAAAAGTATGGTGTAAAACCTTGTAAAGTATATGGACATCTTCCTCTAGCCTCTGGAGGAGTTAGGTATGACAAGTAGGAGCTTCCTGAATTGCATACATTTAATTCCAGGACCAAGCAGGAGGCTAGGCAGGCTTTGCTTCAGAGGCTGTTAAAAAGGCGTGTGAATAAATGCCAGTTATGGTAAGCTTTTGTGATGTGACTAGCTATAAGAGAATAAAAAATTTGCAATGAGATGATAGGCTGCTGGGGTTTATTTTTTCAGAACTGTTTTTTCCTTGCCTAGTTCTAAATCTTCTGTATTATGTGGATATTGAATTCATTTAAGGAAACTTCATACAATACAATAAACATATGATATACTGAATACATTTATCTGGCTAGTTGTGCCCCAGTTTATTTAGATATTTTTATATGCTTTGCATTAAATATCTTTTAGCTGAGCTACAGATGTGAAATATGGTATAATTTTCCATTGATTTAACTTTTACTGTTACTTTTTTAACTTTCACTGTTTACTTCTGAAATCAATGGGATTTAAATGCTTACTACAGACCATGATCTGTCATGGAATCGGATTTAGAGATCCTGTGCCATTGTGCCATTGTTTTGGAAGAGCAAACCGCAAAAAGAGGGGAGACCTTCATGAGTGGTGGCAGAGAAAAAAGGAAACTTCCCTCAGTTGCTTACTTGAAGTCATCAGCCAACATAATGTTCTCAGTCAGAGAGACTGAGAATACATATTGATGGCTTTTTTGCAGTGTTTAACATAAAACCAACATTTTTGGGGGCACTCTGGTAGTAAACACCTTTTTGCTTTCTTCATTAGTGGGTATCCCATTTTCACTTAATGAGTATCTAGTTCTTTTCCTTTTTTCTTACAATTCATTTTAACTTTTATGAGCATACAATGTTCTGATCTCTCACACCTTCCATGTTACATCACTGACTGAGTAATTAATGTGGTAAAAAGACATGCTGTAGTACTTCCCTTTTCAGTACTGAAAGAATTTTACCTTTTGGATGTATATCCAGATTCATTGCTGCACATATGTTTGGGCAAGATCTAAACACATAAAAAAGAAAAAAACAATCCACTTAAACATTAGAAATTGCCATTGTTCTATGAAACTTCTCAGAGAGTCTAACAGAACAAGTGAAATCTGCAAGGATAATAATTAAATCTGAAGAATTATTTGGTAAAAAAACTTGAGTAGAACTTTACATTTTTGTTTACTTACAGCTCCAAGTCTGGTGCAGTGACAGAGAGCTCTACTCATTTTGCAAGCATTCATTTTAGACAAAAACTCTGTAACAGCCTTATTGATGCTTTAACATATTCAGTATATTGTTCAAGGGATGAATTTGCTTAGGGAGATAGGAGATAAACCTCTCCTTTAGCTTGCAGCTGTGCCACTGCACATGTCTCCCTTCAAATTCTGCCAGCCAGCAGAGTAAGTATAACTATTTCCCCTAGCCCTGGTGTGGTACTCTTCCATCCTGCAATTGCTCTGCCATAGGGAACATATGAGATATACTGAGTGTGGAAGAAACACATAAATGGAACTTAACCTTACTGTAGTGTCCTGGATGATGGTTGTCTCACCATCACTCTCTTTACCCACCTGACGGTATCATCCTGTCCAACATTTACGGATCATTGTAATAGTAGTACGTAGTATTCAGAAAAAACAAGAGATATTTCACAGTGAAAATGTGTCTAGGGATCACATTAGGAGTGCAATAACACATGCTTATGTATCTAAGCATCCACTCTTGGAATTGCCCAAATTTTGCAAAATATCGACAGAAATCTTTTGAGTTTCAACTGCCTTACTCTTAGAATTACAAAATAATTTAGGTCAGCAGCAGCTTTTGAACAAAAGAGTAAGGCTGAGTGGTTTCCTGTTCAGTGAGCAGGCTGTAAACCACACTAGAGACATCTAGTCTTTCACTGTCTGCTGCTTAGAGCATGGACACATCAATAATAAAACTTTTACTGATGTTATTTATCAGTGCCTTAAAAAGTAATTTATTTACTTACTTATTTTTTGGCAAAGTTGTCTTCCTGCTGTTTGAATCTGCTGGGCGATGTACTACAGTTTTCCTGTTACCTCTGAAAGAAATGAAAAAAGTTTGCCATTGGCAAGTGGCAGTGAGCAGGAAAAAATGTGAGTGTAAGCAGAGTTGAAAACAAATTTCAAATCTGGGAAATGCATCTATGGAAATGACTCCCTTCTCCTCTACCTCAAACATTTCCATCTTTAAATATTTTCCTGATTTTCTTATTGTTTTCAGCTATTTGGAAAAAAGAACAATTATTTCCTGCTGGGAGAATAAAAAGCTAGAAACTGAATCCCTGCATACAACATTGCTTTGATTTCTTTAGAGTAGGGTACTTATTAAATTCTAGTATAATTGAATAGGAATTAGAAACCAGGGCCATCTAACCAAAATCTCTATTGCTAGTAAAATATTTGCTAAACATCAGTGATGTAGCTATCAAAGCAACAGAGATCTGTTCTTCTAGCCTCTCTACTTCTGCTTGCTCTTGAGCTCCACTTAGAAACTGAACTTCTTATTTTACTCATGTAAAATAATACTCATCTGTAAATCCTTGAAACAAACACAGATGATTTCAACTTTTGCCCTTTGACTACCAAGGACTTCAGTGTTTGCAGCAAAATAACTAGGATTTTCTCACCAAATAATTCCTACAGATTTGTAAAGATGGTCATGTTCTCTTGAACAATGTCACTTGGACCTGCTTTTGCCTATAGATCCTATAATCAGTGTTGACAAAAAAAAGTTTCAATTTTCCTTTATAAATATATCCACAAATCCTATTAAACCCCCCCACACACAAAAACCCCCCAACCAAACAAAAACCAAACCCAAACCAAAACAGCAAACAACAACAAACCAAACAAACAAAACCACACACACACACAAAATGTCTGATCAATATTTGAATGATATATTGATAATTTTTCTAACTGTCAGTGTGTAAATATTAAAGGACAGAACTGCAAAGGTGCAAAGTTTTGAAGAATGAAAACATACAATTTTATTTTCAGCTGTGGAGTTAGTGTGAGAGGTATGCTTGAACAATTGCTATAGCTGTAGACAATTTTGGTTAGGTGGTTAAATCTATACTGCTGAGTTCTCTCTGTAGCATCAGGAATACAAACGGGGAACTGAGTTTTCTATGCTTTTTATCATCTTATCATTCATGTATAACTTTTTTGTCCTTTAAAAGAACAATTTCATTCTTTGCAAACTCTTCCCCCAGCTCCCCTAAGGCTGTGTGTATTACAAATGCAAAAGTCTGTTGTATATGAATATTATACATACAGTGAACATAATATTTGTGTGTTTAAACTTACTGCATTCCTCCCTGCCCCTTCTGATGGCAAACTTCCCAACGTGCACCTGAAGAGTGACCTTTTGCAAGTTCTCTCTTGCCTGCAGCAGGTAACTACTTTAGTCTATTTAGTTTGGTTTTTGCCTGCATGGGAGATGCATTACCAAGGTTGAATACCTCTTTTACTGGCTGCCTCCATGAGTCCTTCATAACTTAAATGTTACTGGAAACTAGTAGCATAAATGACTCAGAAGTACAGGATTTGTTAGCAATTTATTATGGGTTCAGACTGTGAGGACATTCAGCACCTTTTGGGTGATCTATGTTAATAAAATCCTCACTTTGCCTAAAAGGATTACAAAAAAGTCTTTTTCACAATTTTTGCTTTAAAATGCATTGCATTAAAGTACTATGCCATTTTAAAATTCCCCATGTCTAATTATAGGGCCAAAGTATTTTTCCTTCACAGGATGTTCTTCATTCTCTGGTCAATGCTACAGCAACATTGCTCCCTCCTTCTGCAAAAAGATGGGATTTTTTTTTTTTTTTTTTTTTTTATGCAATTTAAAACACTTTCACCTCTTTTAATGTAAGGGTAGTGTGGAATTCCATTTGACAGGCTATGTCCTATATCTTTTTCCAGCTATGATACTCATTCTAGACTGAACAGATACAACCCCCTAAATTGTGTGCCCGTGATAGTGCAGCTTAGTGCAGCAATACCCATTCAGCTCCAGATTCAAGTTACATTATGTATGGCCAGAAGATATACTGGAGAGAAAAATTGAGGGTAGGCTTTAAGCGATGGTTTACTAATACTTAACTGCAGGCAAACTGTAATGGAGCACCTACAGAAATACGGGTGACATTTACATTAATATCAACTGAATTAATCTTGATGGGTTCTGTTGCAATAAATTATGATTAATTTATGATGAATTTGATATATAAAAGTTTCTGTTTCAAAAATATTAAAATTTCTAAGAGTCTTGAAATCATTAGGTAGATTTTAAGACACTCCATTTGAAATTTTATTTACTTCATAGTATTTAATGGGATTATTAGCAGGGTAAGTTTTACTTGACAGGAATAAAAGGAGGCTAAGTCAATAGCTGAAGTACAGATGGTTAAAAGGGAAAAATTCATTTTGTCTTAGCTGTATTCTCTCTCTTTTCTTCTGTTTCAACAGTAAAACAACAAAAGTAGCTATCATATTAAATAGCTCTCTTCTGACTGCAGTACTTTAGATGAAATAGTTCAATATTTCCTGATATTTTGTTCAATCAATTACTATATTCCAAAGGTCCTGCCATACTCACGTGTCAAATCATTCTTCATGAGAGACTGGAAATGGCATAATTTGGACACAAATATTCAGAAACAATTCCTTATTGGTTAAACATCATTGCAGTTATCTGGTGTATGTATTTTTGCAGTTACTTGTATATTTATTTGGTTTTGGAGAAATGGTTGAGAGTTCCTATCATAGAAGAGATCCTCCCTGTGCCACATGAGTCGCAATCATAAAATCAGTCCCAGTACAAAGATACATAAAACAAGAGTAAACAGGTAGATGAAACTAACAAATGGGGGATAAAACAACAAGCTGAAGGTAAAAAAAGTTTTGCTAGCAGGAAAGGAATAAAACATGAAACATGCAACTGTGTGCAACAAGAGTTGCCTTTCTCTGGGTATGAGATAATCTGCAGTGTGCTGTACTGGCTGTGTCTAGAGTGGAGTTAATTTTCATCAGAGCAGCCCTTAAGGTGCTGTGCTTTGGGTTTGTGACCGGAACGGTGTTGACAATGCTCTCATGTTTTGGCTGTTTCTGAGCACTGCTTGCACAGCATCGAGGCTTTCTCTTTTTCATATTCTGCCCTCCCAGTGAGCAGGCTGGGGGTGGGCAAGAGGTCAGAAGGGAACACAGCTGGGATGGCTGACCCCAACTGACCAAAGGGATATCCCATATGATATGACATCATGTTCAGATGTGGCTTGACAGTGGCACCTCAAGGTCCCTGGCAAAGATGGATTCTTCCCTGTTTTCCTGATTTTGTTTTTTTTCC
>JAAGNO010018946.1:0-33546 GCA_033439905.1 Ceryle rudis | reverse complement strand
TGGGATGGCTGACCCCAACTGACCAAAGGGATATCCCATATGATATGACAACATGTTCAGCCATAAAAAACAAAGCAGGTGTTGTTTGGGAGGCAGCCACTGCTCAGTGATTGCCTTCACACCACTTGTTTTCTTTCTTTTGATTTTCTTTCTCTTTCCTTTGCTTGCTAAACTGTCTTTATCTCAACCCACAAGTTTTCTCACTTTTGCTCTTCCATCTCTCCCTTGCCCCATGGGGTAGCGGTCGCGAGTGGCTCCTCAGGACTTCACTGATGGTGAGGGTCAGCCTGCCACATGCACACAGGCCAGCAGAGCTGAAGGGCAGGAAGACTCACTTGACCTTTCAGCTGTCACAGGAGTTTCAGAATCACAGCTTCGACATAGGCATATAAACACTGTCTGGGTCTGAGTCAAAGCCGTAACCACTGTTCTGAAATATGTCCCAGATATTGGCCTAAAATGGAGAATTTTTTTTTTTAAAGGTCAGTTTTGTGAATCAGTAACAAGATCAGCATTGTACTCAGTGTTGTGACATTAGAAAAAAACTCCATAAAGCAGATGTTTATACGATTAATATATTTAAACTACTACAGCTGTGGTCCTCCAACTGTGTCATATAGGAGACTTGTTCCATTTTCGTTTTTTTACCTAAAGTAAATGTTGGGAACATAATAATAAATATTAAAGTCTATATTCTCATAGCATTATTATGTAACAGAACACTTGCAAAACTATTTAAAAATTATAAGCAGCACGATTAATTTGAATTATTTTCTTCAAAAAAGAGTGTTCTAGGTTTCCCTGGCAACCTTTAAAATTATATGTATAAACACACCAACCAATCAGCATAATATCAGTTCAGATAACCATCCAGAAACACAAATACAATGGACATTAACTAAATATTGTACTGCTTAAATGGAGATTTTAGAAATGTCGAATAGAAACATTTTGCTAGTGCCAGACTAGCTAGTGACAAGCTGCAAAATGCCAGCTCTTTGCAACTCCAATTGCAAAATATGAAAAGATATTAAAACTAGCTTTATCAGGGAAACAGGGCCCCTGGCAAATGTGTTATGAAACCCACTTCCCTGGTACTGGTTAATACAGGTATTCAGGCTGACAATTAGGATACACAGAACATGCTTTTTTTTTTTTTGTACTACTGCCTCATCTGTTTCGGAGTTGCTGTAATGAATCCTAGCCAGGTGACTTTGCACCGGATGGAAAAGATTAGAAAGAGGAAAAAATGATAAGCCATTTTGGCAGAAGAAGAGGACAGCACTGTGCTAAGGCATGTTTCAAGCCAAACGTTCATGATCTTGTAGGAGAAGAAAATATTTTACTAGACCTTAATTGCAAATACTCACAGAGACTGTCCCTTTACTGTTTGAAAACTGAGATTTGTTTTTCTGTTGTACATGCTGTACAGGGAAATGCCTGGAAAAGATTTGGTGCTTGGCATGGTTTTCTTCCCATAACTTTTCTATTGAATCAGACAAAATGTATTTACACAGCAACGGAGTGGTTTGGGACACTTAAGTGAAAGGCTGCAATATAATCTGAACCGCGTTGCAAAGATTCCTTGGAAAGGTGTGGCATGGAAAATTTGCTCCTGAATAAAATAATATGAACCACAAGCCTGCCTCCTCCTTGCTTTGCCCTTCTTGTGTGTATCCCTAGTGGTATACGTTGTACAAGGCAATGCCATGCAGCTTCAGTAATGATATGTACTTGTTTTAAGTGTGGCATCTGCCACCTCAGTCCACATGGTTGAGACCAGGATACATTTAGTCAGGTTCATGTAGATTGAATTACTAATAAATTGTCAGGCAGTGACTTGCTGGCTGAAGAGATGCTGTCAGGAGAGACAGGGGCTGTTCGTACCTGAAAGGTAACCACAGACATTTGACACTTGGAAGAATGCTAGTGGGAGGCTTTAGTACCCGTGGTTACTGTTCATATTAAATGTGCATGTTTCTGCCAAGCCTCTTCTTATCTACAACAGCAGCTTTGCCATGGCACAGCGTAGAGCTGGGAGGTTAGGCAAACAGTGGATTGAAATAGAAATGCTTATGTTAAGTGTGAATAAAAATGGTCTCTTGGTAAGCTTTGCTAAACTCATCTGAAATCACGTATTCTATGAGAAGGTGAGGAAAACCACAAATGAACCAAATCTATTATGTGGATATGGTTTTCACATTTTTAGGCCCAAGCAGCTAAGTACTAAAGTGAGTGGGCATGACTGAGGGAAGTCTTTAATGCATGTAAAATGGTTTATAGTATTATAGTAACATAATAATAATAAAAAGATGGTCTTGACACACTGTGGTTTGTGATCATAGAAATGGGAGTTATTCAATTACAACGCCTCATCTGAATTTGGTCCTGGGATGATATTAACACTTTGTAGAGGTTTAGGCTTGCATCACTGCAACTACTTTTTACATTTCTTAGCTTCTGTGCAACCCCTTGGGATTTTTCACATATAAATGGTAGAGAGCTTCTTCTGGAATAAAGAGCAAAGATGTGAATGTGGTTTACTTTTTCATGAAGATCCTGGTCATACAGACAGACTCAGAGGACACTCAACATTTGAAAACATTCCATCAAAAGATAATCTGCCTGGGAGATATGTCTTTCAAAATGTTCATATATATATACATGTATAATTATTTTCTCTTTTGCCCCTCTCTTCTAAGCAGTATAGTTTTCAGAGTTGTTCTGTGTTGTTACCTACCAAGTTATTTTTACTGGCTTTTTAAGTCTGTACCTCAGCATATCTCTGCACTTGCATCTTGTACAGAAGAGCGCAAATCCCAATTCACCCAGGAAAGTCAGAGGGAAAAATATTCAACTTCTAAATCCTCTCACTAGTGCTCAAAATCTTGGGGTTACCATCTGCCAGACCTTTTGGAGACTGCTTGGTGTGAAAAAGAATGTGGAAGCCTTCTAGCTTTCCACTTGCCTTGAGAATACCTAGGTATCCCAGTCTCAGTGGTCAGAGCAGCTGAAGGTTTATTATCTCCCTCCACCTCCGCAGATGAGCAACATTTTAGGAGCAGACAAGAAGCCAGGCAGATGATATCTCAGAGGATGCGGTGCAGGCTACAACTGCCAGGGAACATGGGGAGGTGCTGTGCAACCCAGCACTGCCCAGGGTGGTGTCATTACATGTATAGCTCTTTCTACCATAGACCAGAGTCTGGCAATCTTCCCCATAGCCCTAGGCAAACCTGCTGTTTCAGCAGACATTTGACTCAGAATTAAGTGCCTGAATCATCAAAATTCTCTCCTTATTCCTGTTACAGTGATGCTTTGCTGCTTCTCTAAAACAGCAAACCATAAAACAACTTGAGCAGACCTATTGCACATGACAGGCAAGTAACAAGACAGAATTCAAAGAAAATGCTGCTTCTGTCCTTCCATGCTATCTGCTGTAAGGAAGGAGCTAATAGGTAAGCAGCTTTTAATTCAATTTCACTCTGAGTCAAGGTGGAGTAATCTGCATATAAATATAATAATGCAATTGCTTGAACCCTCACAGACGTATATAGTCTAACCTAAAATATGGCTCTTAGTATTCAGGGAGAGTAAAATTACCCTGCCCAAGGTAGGAGAGAAACACGTGTCTAGAGAAAAGAACAGTATACACTGAAGCACACCAGTTTATAGCTACTGCACTGTAAGCCTATATCCACATCCTTAGTACCTGTGAACCCAACACTGTAGTTACAGGTTGCCAGTGAAACCCAATTATAGATGGATGAAAATGATTGCTCCAAGTATTCTCACAGGAGTGGTTTCCATGCTATATAGAGGTAAGTATAGTAGTCATTCTTCCAAGTAGAAATGAAAGCAAGCAAGTACCTTCATAGCTGTCTCTTTCATTTATATGCATACTTGTGGAGTTTTTGAATGATCAGCAAATGACAAAAGTAATTAATATGATGAATTTAAAGTAAATAAAAAATATATTTAATTTACCTCTGTGTTTTGTTAGAAAAGCAGCCATCAACATTTCATAAACACAAAAGTCTTGAATGGAGAACAGCAAATAGTAAACTAATGGTTTCTGTAGGGGTCTGACTGGAAAACAGTAGCTACTAATTGTAAATTTCATGGAATGTTTTGGTGTCTTGATTTAGCAATCTGTAGAACTCACACTGAAAAGGCAAATGTAAGAAATGGGAGAAAGAGAAGGGGCTTTGCTGAATAGGTTATATTTGCTTATTTAAACATTCATATCACTCAGATTGGGGTCCTGAAATATAAATTACACGTTTGAATTAACTAGCTGTTGACTCAGTGTAGGCGTTCATGTTTTAAAAGACTGGCTTTTCTCTAGCTCTACCTAAATGCCCCTGAAAATTAAAAAAAAACCAAACCCTCCACTTAAGATTTTTTTCTCTCTTTCTTTCAGTTATCCAACTTGATGTAAAACCTCTGTTCTTGACTAGCCCTAGACTGACATCTGTGTCTGTTCCTGACTAATCCTAGACTGACACTCTTGCTTTTGACTACTCTTGTACAGTTGTACCCTGCTCTGGAGGATGTAAACTCTGCAGAAGTCATGGCTGGATATCTGCTCAGCGCTGCCAGCTGATTTCAGATCGTGCTGCCTGACAACTACAGACATGTACACAGGTGAAATGTTGAATGTCTACATGATAAGCTTACTAAAGGAGAGCAATGGAGTGGAATAGACCTTGTTGTTTCTGAAATTTGTGAATAAGTGCCTGATTCTGGTAGCTGGCAAAGATGAAAACCAGACACATTTCACTATCACCACACTGTTCCTTTTAGAAAAGATTTCTTAAATCATCACTTTCAAGTGCAGCCTAATATTTAATCCTTATCCCAATTCTTCTCTCCTTGAAGGCCATTCAACAGAAGCAGAAGCAGAGTCCAGGAGACACAAGCAATTCTGGGCACTCTGGATTTTCATAATGGATTAGCACAAACTTGTTAGGTAGTTTGTCTGTGATGCATGGGGGGTTGAAGGTGGTAAAACTTGAGCAGTCCTCAAGTCCCTCCTTTGTGCATGAAGTGGCCTTGGAATCAGACCAGTGGCCTTGGAGTCAGACCAGGTATGGGGCTTGGCTTCGTGCTGGGATAGTGAATTTCTTCCTGTTACACCCAATTGTTTATTTCTGTATTTCTTTCTTGCATGTAGCAACTTCGGGTGCTGTCAGACATTGCTTAGAAGAGCAGAGACAAAACATAGTGGTTTTGTATCTGGGGAGAGCACAATGGTTAGGCTGCTTGGTAAAAATCTATAGTGCTAACTCACTGGCATAACCTTCTCAAAACATCTCTGCAGTTAATGGCAGAATCATTAATATTACATCACTTCCCCAGGAAGCTCATTCATAATCTAATAATGAATGAGCTAGAGCCAAATAAGTTTATGGGAAAATTCCCATTGATTTTAAAAGGGTTTTATCAGATTCCTATAATGCCTTTCTTTGCAGTAGTGGTCTGTCATAAAACAGGATTGTAAATACACTTCTTTTCCAACTTGCCATTTTCAATAGTAGCAGCATTACTGCATGCCCTTAACATAGCATACTGCACAATACTTTCATATGCACATGCTATTGCATCGCTATACATTCTGGCTAAATTAAGGCATGCAGCAAAATTAACTGGAGATTCGCCATGCAGCCCTAACATGACATGAGTTATCCTAAGTTGTCTGATGGTCAGATAGGGTGCCTAGTGAAACTGAACTCTGACCTCCATGCCTAAATTAAACAACGCAAGGTTAAACGTCAAGGAATCATGTTCAAAATACCTGCAAACAAAAACTTATACTGGGAAAGGTAGTCAAACGAGAACTGCAGGGTAGATGATACTTCAGCAGTATCTTTGGTGAAAGCTGAAAAGTTACACTAGGTTTTACAGTAAAGATTAATCCATTTACAATATCGG
This sequence comes from Ceryle rudis, assembly GCA_033439905.1. Lineage (NCBI taxonomy): Eukaryota > Metazoa > Chordata > Aves > Coraciiformes > Cerylidae > Ceryle > Ceryle rudis. The sequence continues at coordinate 27,612 of JAAGNO010018946.1, read as the reverse complement.
AAGGTGTCATTTGATAACATCTATCCATCCAAAATGATCATTTTTGGTATTATTTCCCTGATTAGAATAAGGAACAGAACCTAGAGAAAAAAGTCAAGGAGAATCAAAAGGAAAGCAACATCCATCCTTATCTTATCCACATCTGGGTTCTTTACCTGGTGTGCAAAAACCAAACACACAGAGTCAAGATATTTCTTTTATTCCAGTTCTTCACAGTTAAGGATGCTAGGCAATAATTTGCAAAACTGGCACACCTTTTGAGAAATGAGCTGGGTCTTATATAAAAAATAACAACAAAAAAGGAACTACAGTAAAGTAAATGCTTGATTTGTCATTTGTCACTCCTAAGTATACATATGAAAGCAGAAATTTACTATCCTCTTATCTTGAGGTTCCTGCTCTGCACCACCAAGGTCTGATATCTCCCATCCCAATCAACTACATAAGCTCACCTGGTTGTGAAACCTCAAATATTTGTGACTGTTAACCCTTTTCTTTTGATAATGATCTGTCTTGGCCATCTCTACAAAACTAGTCCACAAATTCTGTACCTTTCTCAGTATGTGTATACACATTTTGAAAGGAATCACTTTCTGTTAATAAAAATATCTATTTTCAGGTTGTTTGATTTTGCTTTTGTATTCATGGGCATATTTTTTTTTCCCCCATCTTGCTGTCAAGGTGTCAATAGATTCGATTTTGACAGCAAAAGAAATTTCATGTTGGAGATGAGGGGCTGAAGAAGTCTTGTACTTTTCTCTGCAGATGTTACCAGTAGCATCATCAGGATGCTGCTGAAAGGAGAAAGAACACTTTGGCTATTTAAAGGCTGCCAAATGTGAGCATGTGCTGGAAGAATGGGAGACATTTTTATTTTTATGACATGAATTAACATCCTAAAAACTGGTTTATAATAATGCATTTTTGCACTAATAATCCTGTAACGTAGTCCTATAATACAGTTCTCTTTAATGCTTCTGTAAGTTATATTATAGTAAAAAAGCAACAAACTGAATTTTCATGATGCCCTCACAGGAAGGCTAGCTTAACCTGAAGAGCTACTCCTTCCTTCCCTGCTGGAGAGAACTTTATTTTTTTATGATTTTTTTTTTTTAATGAAAGGCTTTGCATAAGTTGATCAACTTTTCCTATTGTGATAGCAGACTCAAAAGGTTCTTCTCTTACTATATAGGGCCCTCATACTTTCAGTTATCCCACTGCTACAGTATTAGTCCAGTCTTTGCTGCTTGCCCTTGCTGATGTTCAAAATGCTTCCATCAGAATTGCTTCTAAGGATAAGGTCAGTAGTGCTGTACCCAGGCAGGTTTACTATGGTGGTGTGCCAGAAGTGGTGACCTAAGAAAAATCTTGTCAGTCAACAGATTACTAGAATTGCTAAAACCCAGATACTTTGGTTTCAGCATCAAACATGTTATTAGTAAGATTTAACACTCAGTCATGTCAATTACAACCAAAACGTTTTTGGAAGGAGGACCCACACTCAGTATTTGTCCATGCTAAATTTATCACTGACACAGGCACACACAAACCATTTATTTTTCTCAGGTAGTAAGTTTAGCCAAGCCCCTTATCCTTGCTTACAGCTGATACACAACTTACTTCTGTTCACACTCTGAAAAAAATTACCAGAAATCCATGTCCATATTTTTTTGCCATTTGGCTTCTTAGTAGGCTCAGCCAATACCTAGATTGTCTGTCCCCATTGGCAAAAAAAAAAAAAAAAAAAAAAGTCTTATCCCTGTAGAGAGACACTGCAAGACAATCTATTCTCATCCTAAAACTAAACACAACTCATTCACTCAGGCAACCACAGCTTTTATCCTCGGTTTGACTGATCCAGCTATAAACTGTGCCTTTTACTACACCACTTGTGTATTCTCTGAGTGGAATTTAGGCTTAACTATAGTAGAGTAAAACCTGTAGATCTAACCATGCCAATGCTATCAGCCCACATCCTAACTGTGAGGTTTACCTGACACTATTTAAAGCTGTGTCCTCAATCTAGGTCTTGAGCTTCAATCCCAATTCTGTACCTTAAAGGTAACTCAGAGACTCTTGCAACTACTGATCATCATCTACTGTCAGGCCCTGAGGGCACTAATGGCCCTGACCAGCCTCACCTGGGGATTTACACAATCCCCACCCATGGCCCAGGAGCCTCATTTCATCTCAGCTAGGGGCCATCACGCCCCACCCAATGAATGATGTCATAGAAGTTTCAGTCTCCAACTCAGCCAGAGCCATGCCCAGGACTGCCCATGGACCATGTTGATTCAGACCCTCTGCCACAAAAGTACTTCCAAGCCTGACTTTGAACCTGCTCAGCAACCACTGCACTATGTCTGACCCTGGTTACACTCATCAGACATGATCATAACCCTGATCAGCAAACTGACTTGCTATTATGGCTTGAGCCCTACCTTACTGCCATGAACTGATCTATCTGATCTGAACCATTGGCCAAACCTGGCTACCATCCCTTGGTGTGCTTGTCCCACTGGGGTGATATGATGGGCCCTGGCTACCAATGCCCCTGACCCAATGGTCCCATAGAATCATACAATCATAGAATTGTCAGGGTTGGAAGGGACCTTAAAGATCATCTAGTTCCAACCCCCCCTGCCAACGGCAGGGACACCTCCCACTAAAGCAGGTTGTTCAGAGCCCCATCCAACCTGGTCTTAAAAACTTCCAAGGATGGGGCCTCCACCACCTCTCTGGGCAACCTGTTCCAGTGTCTCACCACCCTCATGGTGAAGAAATTCTTCCTAATGTCTAACCTGAATCGACCTCTCTCTAGTTTTAATCCATTCCCCCATCATCCACCTTGGCTTCTGTCTCTGCATCCCTTGGGGTGGTTCTCATCCTAACTCTACTGGTCTGATCAAATCCACTGGCATATTACATTCAGTTCATGACTATCTAATTCCCTCATCTTTGTGCCAGACATTACTATGCATCAACAAACCATACCCATCTGTAAAGTCACTATCAATAGTATGATGGCCCTGTGTGTCTCACTGGCATTCAGCAACCCCAAAATTTGTTGACTTCTTACTCTCTCAGAACTTTACACTAACTCCAGTTCTAGTACTAGTTTTAATATAGTCTCAAACAAACACAGACTCTTTGTCTATAGCAGCAGCAGCAGCCTTCATCTAGCCTCAAATGCTTTACAGAATCCTGAAGTAAATCCTCTGGTTACTTTAGTCTAAAACAGCAGTCCTAGGTCTGATTGTGTCCCAGATTCAAACAATGCTCCACAGTCCCATCTCCACACCCCATCTATCAGCAACTGGATTCATACTTCTGCTGACTGTTTTCATCTCAGCCCCTAGTTCTCTCCATGCAACCACAGTGGCTTGACAGAGACTTTTGGATACTTGGCTATACTTGAAACATTTGGCCAGAGTACCATTATAAAGGAAAACAGTGATGCCCACCTTGCTCAGTTTATTGGATTCTTTAAGTGAATAGCTCCTTGTTGTGACCAGTTCAATGTTTTTAATAATTTGTCCTGAAATATTGTCAATTTCTGAAAACAGAACCAGAGTGATGTTGCATGTAATAAGGAAAGCACAAAACAAAACAAAACATCAGGAAATTTCCATTTGGTGCTAAAAGCTTAGGGATTGATGTCTGCTAAAGCTTTTCTCCCCCAGCCAGGGTTCCTGTTTTGCTTTCTCAGGGGCCAGAGATAGAATAAGCACCTTAAAAATAAAAACTTTTTAAGTGCTTGCATGTGAAACAAAAGGTAAAATTTTAAGCATACAATTTTTGAAATATAAATGCTTAGTATGCAAGGGAAAGCACATGAGAAGGAAATCATGAGTGTGTTCAGCTCAAAACCACAGGAGTATTAGATGCTCTACCAGTTGCTGGAACGTTGACCTTAATAAAGCTACGCCAACTCATACAAGCTGTACCACAGAGCAGGGAGAGCCATAATGGCTTTGAACTGTATGCTTTCCACTCCTCCCTAATGCAGTTATGTTGGATGTACATAAACTGCTTGGAATGAAGAATCAGAATGAAAAACAATATTGCATTGGGAAACAAATGGGTAATCAGCATTACAAGCATATCTTTGCTGTGACAGTAAAATAAAACTAATGTTTAGTACCAATGTATTATAATTTTTGCCAGCTTCCCCAATCATGTACCATCTATAAAAACATTTTCCAACATCTCATAGTGATGTCTTTAAAACTTTCAGCACTACAGGAAATTCCAACATACTTTAACAATAACAGATGGTTATGCAGTCAATACAGAGCTGTATTTCACTCCTGGTGCTTTGTGGCTACTCAGAAACCACTTGAGTTACACACTCAAGGTTAATATCATCAGCAGAGCCACTCCAGTTAATTACAGCATTATATTTACTCCATAGCTCTCTAGTATACTTTAAGTCACAGTAAGAAAAGGGCAAGCATATAATCCATCCAAAGACATTGTACTGTCCTTGTTAAAAAATCTGAAAAACTTCATAACTCTAGATAAAATGTCAACCCAAGTATGGAACAATAGATACCCTCTAATGTCTCTTGCATAGAGCAGCTTAATTGACAGTAACTCCAGACTGGCCAGATACCAAACAGAATTGCTTTTCATCGTGGGCTAGTAAAATGGAGTATTGCCTCTTGCCCAGAGGAGAAAGGGAGGAAATGGGAGCTGTAATGAGTATGTAGAAAGGACTCTTAGGAAGCATTGAGCTGTCTCCAGTTTAATGTAGATTTTTCCTCCTGATTTCATCCCATTCTCTGTATTTTTTGTCCTTTTTCATTTTATTTCTGAAGGAGAGGAAACATACAAATAAAGCCAAATAAACTAGAATGCTTTGTTCATCACATAATTAAGACAAAGTAAAATAAAGCTACTTCACTAAGAAAATCTTAAGAAGTTTTTTAAGAGACCTTTACATTAGCAAGGCTGTAAATTATTGAGTCAGCTTTTGCATTAAAAATAGAAGGGCAAACTCTTAGAAGTGGAGCTTCATTTCAGAGGAAATAAAACCCACGACTAAAAACTGGATCTGACAATGCCCCATAATCCTGCTCTTAAGATACCCTTCCACTCCTGTTGGCTCAATACTCCCTCCAGACAATGGACTAGCATGGAGTTATGTGTCCAGTGCCCATGTCTAGATGCTCTCTTTGGATGCCAAACTCAGGAGATGGAGAATGGCAGAACTACATATTTGTGGATCAGGGATAAGATAGAGGGGTCTGCGGATTAATTTAGGAAATACTATTTTAAAATGTATCACAGAGATGTTTGTTTTTAAACAATCTTATAAAATCTGTGGTTTTCCCCATCTTGAACTGAGCTTCCCCTGAGCGCAGTGTCTGTGGTGAGGAGGTTGTTCTCACCCGCCTTGCCACACTTTGAGTAGCAAAAGCCACAGACTTGTTCTTAGCTCTCCCTTCATGTGCCAAGATGTGTGTTTGAAGTGTCTTGGTTATTTCTGAACAAATTCCGGGAATAATGCCATCTTTCCATACAGTAGCAGTGGCCTTTTTGCAGTGAACACTACTTGGCTAGGTTGTGAAGTCATTCCTCAGTATAATGTATAAATATTTCAGAGGCCTTGGCTGATCATAGGAACAGTTCTACCTGACATGCTAATAAAGGCAAATCTTACTTTCAGACCTTAAAATACTACAGGAGGTATATCTGTGATCCTTTGGAAAGGAAGGCTTATGACAAATGTAAATAATTCACAAATGCTAAAACGTCTGCTTCATCTAAATAGTATTTTACAGTGTAGTTATATTTAAAATATCAAATTAGTGTTATAGATGACTTCTAATTTATTAAAATGTGTACACTCATAAAACTGGTGCTGGAAAACTTTGGATCATGAAACCTAGTGTGTGTGGAAGCTGGCATTCTAATTCTAGCTGTAGTTCCAGCTGTGCCATCTATGCCTTTGAAGTGCTCACAGCTGGGGTTGAAGCTCCTCTCTGCAGACAAAGAAACCCTATGTCTTAAAATATTGGCTTTAATTTTGCTGTAGCTTAGTTGGAACTTGACTTAAAGACTTGCTTCTCAATGCAGACAGACATCTCTGTACCTACTTCAAAGGCAGGTGATACCACAACATCTTCAGTCTCAGGTGTAGTTAAAAATCCACTCCCATAGCAAAGGTAAGCCATCAGCCTTAAAATACAGGTTAAAATTCCATTTATGTGTTATAGTTAGGTGCAAAGACCTTGGTTTAAATTTGAGCGTCTTTCCCTTGTCATTTAATCAATCACAATGTTTCTACTGTACTTATCACCCTTCTATTTGAATACCTCTGCCTGCAGCTTAGTATGAGTTTTTCCAGAACAAGCAAAAAGTAAGCTCTCAGGGTTCAGGCTCTGCGGTTTAAAACAGCAGGGCTTTTTCTGCTGAGCTGCCCCTACCTGTGAGCACTTCAAAAGAGCAGTCACAGCAGGGGCCATTGCTGAAACGGAAAGTGGTGGTTTTATCTAGCTTGGGAGGTTTCATGAGTCTTCAGCCTCGAGGGCAACTTGTTCATTCAAAAAATATTTTTTTAAAGTGATATATTGCATGGCTGTTATAAGACCTTGAAGAGGATAATAGTAGCCACATGTTCTTTCCCTCTGGTCAGCTTTGTGAGAAAGTGAAATAAAAATCAGAAAAGAAGATGAGTGCACTGTTCCAGAAAGTCTGCATTAACCCCATTTCTATACTGCTCCCCCAGAGCAACAGTATGTGGAAGAATGAACCACAAAGGTTGTTTGTTCTCTTTAATGTTTTCATATGATGTACAAAGGTAGTACCATTTTAGACATTATTTTCCTTCATGATCTTAGTTAATATCAGGAATATTGGGTTCTACCTTTGCTTGTTGTGCTAGAGGACTGACTGTGTCAATGTTTTGAGGAACATCTTTGCTTGAGGATGAAAGAGAATGTTGACAGTTTAAGCTCATAGATTTAAAGGTATTTAGGTATTTATTTCCCATTGATTTCCAAGGTAGAGGGAATAAATGGCTTTGTTTTTCTTATGATATGAGAGAAAAGCATGTGCATCTCTTATGTGTTTTGTATTAGTTTACTATTAACTCTAACAGGACAAATGCTAAGTGGCTTTATACACATGGGATTTTTCTGAAAAATTGTACCGGTCAAGCCCACAGGCATATGTTTTACTGCTCTAGGGACTACAGTAATTCATACAGTGACTACTGACTTTCTCTATTTACAGAATACATTGTTTTGTGATTCAAATTGATACATTATCATAATCTTGGTTTTGTTTTTTTGGTTTGGTTTGGTTTTGGGGTTTTGGGGTTTTGGGGATTTTTTTTTTTTTTTTAATGCACCTTCAAAATTATAGAGTCGCATTTGTTGAGTCCTGCCACTGATCAGTCAGTCTCAAAAGGTAGGTAAGCTAGGATGGAGAGCTGACTAGCTACATATTTGACATCTGTAAATAAAGTGTAGCAAAGTATATAGCTGATAAACCTGGCAAGACCTCAGGAACTTTTCTTAATTTTCAAAATAAAAGTTACCTCTTGTTCCTAAGTCCAGTGCCCCATGAATTAAAATATGCATTATATTTTTGTGATAGCTCAGAAAATGGGTAATTTTGAAGTCTTCTTACTTAGCTAAGCCTAAGCACGGGTAATAGAAGAAGTCTCCCTTTCTTCATCTGAAAAAAATCTGCAAGTGCAGCATAGGTATCATTTTTCAGACAGAATTACCTGATATTGGCTATTATATATACAACTTTTACTGTGAAGATTTGACCAGAGTTACCTGCCAGACGATGAATTTGTGCTAGATTGTCATGCTGGTGCTCCTACACACCAACACAATTCAACCTCCCACCTCATGCATAAAACCTAACTGCGTATCTTTAATTTACTTACTAGGACTTCAGTCAGGGTGAAAATACTAAAGCTAGTTTTAAACTGAGACCTGCAAGCCTTGCCTGTTCATGGGGGTAAATACTCCAGTGGTTCATTTTATTGAGCAGTGTGCTGCTGTCAGTAGTAAGCTAACTAGTTTAAGCTAAGTTAGCTATTTCTTTACAAGATCTGGTAGCTACAGGGTGTTTCTACAGTAACATTTTCTTGGTGTCTGGAGTGCCTAAAAATATTCACAACAGAAAATGAAATAGAGACTGAGCTTTTCTAGAGAAAAATTATTTCATAGATCCTTATAATTTCTTCTGGCATGGTAAACAGGAGCTGCAGTCCCCCTGCTCTTTGTGGAAATGTTGTGAGGTGATCCTGACTGATGGACCTGAGCCTGAACAAAGGAGTGCCATAGCAGAAAAAAACCTCTCAACAGCCACTGCTGAAAATAACACTGCATGTTCTGTAGCCTCTGTGACATACAAAACCTGAGGGATTTGCAAGCCTGTAACTAAGAAATTACACGACCTCCCTTATGTTCCCTGTGAATCAGTTCTACCCTGAAGCCAACAGATGCAAAAAGTGAAATGTGGTTGTATCCCTGGGAGAAAATTGCCGATTAACAATATTCAAAACCTGAAGCAAAATTAGACAACTATTACTGTCCTCCGGAATGCACAGTTCCTACACCAGTCACAAGTATAATTGCCCATCCATGCTGTTGCTACGAGAGGTTCTTACAAACTAACTCTAGAGTACTGCAGTTGTTTTTCCCAGGTATTGGAAGATGCTTAGGCTTCCTTTTCTCTTGAGGTCTGTTCAAGGTTGCGTATGTGTAATTTGTTCCTGGCTTCACTGCCTCCCTGCATCCCATCAGCACTGGTAGTAGCACTGTAGGATTAGCATCAGGCTGATGGCACTTTCTCCTTCTTTAAAATCCCTGAAATGCTCTGCTAGAAAGATGTGTGAGGTTTAGATATTGAATGGTAGAGGTAAGTGTAGTGGACTTAAGGGCACCCTTCAGAAATCATCCTGGAGTGATTTGAGAACTAGGAGATAAAGCAGGAGAGGGCGGTTTCAGGAAGGACAAAAATAGAAAGCAGTAACAGATTAAAGAAGATGTGAAAAGACTGTGAGATTTTCATGTAACCTCTAGCATGAATGCAGCATAAAATTAACATCAATAATCAAATACAGTAACATAGAGTGTCAAAGTGAGGCTGGCAAACACTCAGATACAGTACTTACTCCTTGTTCATGTTTCCTGACTCATGGAATTGCAAATCTTCAAAAGAATCTGTGATGAAAGAGTAATTATATTGTTTATTTAGAGTCTTAAAAAATTAGATGCATGCATTTGTAGCATTTGTAGTCCTTGTGTTTTGTTTTTTTTTTCCTGATTACTTTTTGCTGAACTATAAAATAACTTAATTTGAGGTATCATCTATTCTGAGGAGAAAATGCTTCAATTTTGACAGGAGTTGGTCTGTTTGATGAAGTGATGATGACTATAATCAGCATCAGAAAGTATATAGTATGGTTACATTGTTAATGGTGGCCTTAATGATATCTCCATTTGACATAACAAGTTCTACCATTACCATCTGTGCAGTCATTAGTTGAATTTGTACATACAGATCAGTATTTATGTGAGAATTTGTGAAGTGAGATTTAAGTTTTGCAAACCAAGCATAAATTTTGAAAAAGATCTCTGAAAACCGAACCTAAACATTGCAGGTCTGTGAAACTCCTTGTTCACAAATGAGGGAGTTAAAATATATGTGTATATATATGCACACACACACACACACATATATATAAAAGTTTGGCTTTGCAGTTTTATTGGAGAAATCTAAAATTCTAAAAGCTTTTCCAGAGTTATCAGCTACTGTATTACCAAGTCTTTTAAGATGATGAGTCTCTGCTTGTCTCTGCCTGATACTTCCTAATAGAAGCCTTAGTAGTCACATAATTTGGACATAAAAATGGAATTTATATCTTTTCCATTTACTTTGTCTCTGTCACTGTCCACTGCCATTACTTTCCCTCAACTTAATAACTATAGGGAGAGTAAAAACTAGCCTTACTGTCCTCTCTCCTAATGCGCAGCTACCTGTGAAATGGCAGGGCCGTGCAGCCTTATGCATTCCAACTGTTTCTGAGCTTTCTACTACCCTCACCCTATTTCACATTTTAATTTTAAATTCGCCTTAAATTCACAGGCAAAAATTCTTAAGCTTTCTATTTACAGGGGAGCATGCACATTCAGTTTAGTTTAAAATGCCTTAACTCAATTTTAGCTATTGCTGAATGATATCAGTAGTGAACAAAAATGTTCTATTTTTCTACAGTTAATTTTCTCCTGCCGTTTCTCTGTACCGGTTATATTTATTCAGTGTTTGTGAAGTTCTTGGTAGATTTCCAAGGCAGGTTGCTCTTTATCTGAAATCATACTAATGTGCTTGTGATAGCAGAAATAGCAAACAGCGGCTTGTGATTTACAGTAAGCAGTCACATCAGAAGCAGACGGACATCTGACTGAGAAAAAGGGTTCCTTAATTACTTTTAAAAATTAATGCCGGGTTAAAATTCTAGGAGATGTGTAAGAAACAGCACTTTTGGACAAATTACTTCTTTTTAACAAGTTCACCAGAGATTGTTGACTTCTCTTATCGTGTAACAAGAGCAGAAAAGCTATTTTTCTGCCTTAAATATTAGACATTAAGCTTCAGATATCTGAAAAGAGCTTAATATTCTGAAGAAAGCTACCTGAAAATTGTCTCTGAAATGTGAGATATAGGACCAAAAGATCATTTATGGAAAAGTTTGGCCCACATTTTTGCTGTTAAGGTCTTTGCACTTGTTAAACACGTTTCAAAATATTCAAAGATGCCATGATGCAAATTCCAAACTTACAGTAATTCCAACAATTACCAGTAACTCACAGTACTGCAAATGCAGGCATTAATAAGAATTTAATGCTTACATAGAGTTCCATAATAATGTAATATTTGGAATATTTCTAAGTGTTTTGGTGTAGGATAGAACTTAAAAGTACAAGGTCTAAATTAGAGGGAGGGAAAAAGAGAAAACACAGGGAAAAAATCAAACCTGAACAATTTTTCTAAGGCTTGCTTTGAGAGTATTGCAAGATTGAGGTTGACAGTACTGGGGATGTAAGATGAAGTAGGGAGAAAACTTAAAAACATTAATGTACTCAACTAAGAAAGATGCCAGGGAGTTCTAAGTAGAACTTAGCTGATGGAACATCCAAATCCTATTCAGCTAATTCACAGAAATACCTCCTTATTTCATGCAATGAAACATAGCTGGAAATCACTCACAGCACAGAAGTAACACTATACAAAGTTCCCCTGTACAACTGTTTTGATAAACCACTTTTTTTTTTCAGTTTACATCTACTGAATTTGTGTGGCTGCCTTTACTGTGGGCTTGAAGGCCTTTGGAAATAAAATTCTTGGAATAAATACAGTTAGTCAAATTACCAGACATGTCTGTTATTGGTTATGAAAAAAGTTTTGCAATCATTTAGCCTAGTAAACGTGTCTCAAATTGTAAATGTAGATGGTCCATGGATTAAAAGACGAGTGACAAATCCACAAACTGTAGCTGCGTGTCTGCTTCTCAGCAGGACCACAAAAATCTTCTGCAGGCAACCAATATGCTGGGACCTCATGATATGCTTTACACTGCCTTTCTCCCTCTGCCCCTCAAATGTGGGGACACAGTGACATGCAGCGCATTGTGCAGGATTCGAGTAGATTGTCTGTTTCTTTTGGCTACAACCCTGCAGTGGAAGGTACCCTTGCCAAGCAAACTGATGCAGAGGCACAAGCCAGTCATGCCCCTGTTCCAAGAGCACCATCTTAGTCAAAATAACCAACAAAATATATTCTCGCCTAAGCTAGTCTCGGATGGGCTGCTTCCATTCAACTTAAAATGAAGCAAGGAAAATAAAAGACCCCAAGCTACCAAGAGTTTTTAAAAAGCATAACTAAATGTAATGAGAAAATGAGAATTAGCTTTTATGTGCTGTCTGAAAAAATAACTACAGTCAACACACAAAGCATGATTAAAAAGCCAGCCAAGTACTGTTTTCCGAGAATAATGAAAACTGATCACAAACTTTCAAATATTCCTACTTGAATGAAATTTCCAAATGAAAGTCAGGGAAAAAAATGTGAAACCATGTAGCCTTGCTTTTATTTTAGCTCTGTTGCACAAAATGCAGCAGATTTCCTGGGGCTTTTAATTTCAGAAGGAGGATGTACAATGCAAACAGATTCCAGGCTTCTGCAGGAAATTAGTTGAGCTGTTTGTCCAAACATCAGAATGGAGCAAATCACAGGAACCTGCAGTATCCTCAGGGTGACACAGTATCTAAAAATGCTGAGCAGAGATGTTACATTTCAGAACTGAGAAGGTCACTGTTCCTGTGGATAGTTAGTGATAGTTTGCTATACAAACACCTTGCTGGACAGTACATCCTAGTTAGTACTTGATGATTTTATGCCATTGTTATCTGAATAGGAAGAAAATCTACAGGTTCTGCAGGACATATACATTTTTCTTTAAAATAACAACTCCCAAACCAAACAGAAAATAACCAAACCAAAACCTATGCGGCACTGGTGCAGAAAAATACTTTTTTCCTCAATCAGAGGTGAGTTAGCAATATGCTTCTGAAAAGGGGACATAAGCTTCTAAATAATTTAGACACCTTTGAAAACTGGATTTGAAAATTCAGCTGACAACATAGCCAGATTCCCTGTCAGGCACCACCAGAGTAAGAACTGAAGAATTTGGTTTTCCATTCTGTAAATAATTAACTCAACCTGTCTCTTACATCACTTCCTGTAAATAGCTAAAAATGTCTATCAGGAGCCATATCTTCATGCAGAGACTGAGACACTACAGAGGCATCATGTAAACTTTACTTTGGTTGTCCTTGCTCATTTGGCTGTCTATATTCTCACAATAAAGTTTAATGGAAACAGATGGATGTTTGTGTAGACAAAATTATACTCCTGGTTCAGAAAATCAGTTGTAAGAACACAGTTAAAGTGCAGGAAGTGTTGGGGAGCTTAATTTTTATGCTGCCAGTGTCCTGCTCTATCACCTTTTGAAGTGCTTTGTAGTACCTGGCCAATTATATTTAGTACAAAAGGAACAGTGGTAGAAACTTAAATAGTCATTTTACTAGCAAGGGTAAAGCAGTTGTCAAATGTCAAGATTATTTTCAAAGTCTCTCTTCACAGCAACAGCAAACTCATATGTAGGAGGAATTACTTATTTATCTGATTTAGATGAATACAATCTGGTTTCACTGATTTGTTTCTGGCAATAATTAGCATGTTCCTTGATTTATTTTAATAGCACTTTAATTTATTCCTTCTCTTGCCAGAAATGCAACCAGAAGCTTCACAGTAACAAAATATATTTCTAATAGGAGCTGCCAAAGTTCTCAGCAAGGACAGTTATTTAGGAAACTATTTGCTTTGGTTTATTAAGTGTAACTTTATAACGCAGTTCTAGTACATTACTTCTACCCAGAAACATAAATTAGGAATGCAGAAAACGCATGTAGGGGAATTAGGCAAAAATGGTCCAGTTGCTTGATACAGGCTCTATTGATTTGCTTAAGGGAGAAGGGAAGCAAATGATTTAAAATAGGCACGCACGAGCTTTTGCTGTATGTCACAAGGCTGCACAAGGTTGCAGGCTATTTCAGGACCTGCATTTCATGCAGTCCACATGTTTCAAGTCATAGCAGGCATCTGCTGGAACAAAAGCGGACTAAGGAATACAAGTTAATCCCTTGGTGACAGCTCTTTTCTCCAGCAGAAACCTTTAAAAAGCAGAAGAGCATAGGAAGAAATAAGGGCAACTCACAGATGCTTTCTTCAGGGTGCGTGGGTTCGGAGTTTGCTACAACACCAAGACGGTTTCCCCTGTAAAGCAATTTTTGTACACCCTTGTTAAAAGCTTCACAAAGCTATTTGAAGGTCAGTGATACTGACAGGTTGAAACAGTACAAGTGGAAGAACACAGGTTTTTGGTGAGTTTCCTGTGGACGGCCACCGTACACACAGGCACCAATCAGCACTATGAAACCTGCCCAGTGGATACCCGTAGTTTCCTCTCCATGAATCTGCCTCAAAGTGAGATAAGACAGTGAACATACTCTCTGACTCTTGTCAACCTTAACCCATTTTCAACTCTGTCACCGTGGCAAAAGCTGTTTCAACTGTTAGCATGGAGAAAATAGATTTCTTTTGAAAGGCTGCTGCTTAATTTTAATGGGGGAAAATAATTATTCCTCCTGATTTTAAATTTTCTCCTCTTATCAAGCTTTTTGAAAAGCTTATAAATGATTTAAAGCTATGTTTAGCTATTTTCATTATCTCTTTCCCAAAAGAAACTAATGTTTCAGGAACACTGTGCTTACACTATGTTTTCAATGGATTTCAGTAGATCTTTGTACCTATGTTCTACTGTGTAGAACATGAGGAATGTTTTACCTTATATTTTAAAACATAAGACCTATATGTAAAAAGAAAATATGTATGTGATTTCTAAAATGATATGCTTTAGTAAATATATTTTTTTTATTAAAGTAAGATTTTGTAAAAATAAATGTTGCCGAGGGAGAAAGCCATACATCCTGAAAATATATATCCATAGCTCACAAAGAGGAACGATGTCCAGCAAAAGAGCATGGGAGCATTTGGTAGAAACCAGAAATTAGTATGCATAAGGCACTCATAGTATAACCCCAATAAATCTTTGTAATACAATTTCCAAAGCAAATATTTCTATTGTAAGCTGACTACCCCACAACAGTTTTGCTGCAGGTTTCTTGTATTTCTCAGGAAAAAAAAAAAAAAAAAAAGGAGGATTTTAGCTGAAAATTTGCTCTTCATGCAAGAAATCAGTTAAAAATGGAACAGGTAATTCCAATTCTCAGTTAGTTCAGTATATGGCCCACGAACCAATAGATATTTTGGCTACATTTGGAAAGCATATTATGTTTTTATTTGGGATTTTTAATGCAACTATTTGAAGCCTTAGCATTTATTGTACTGTGTGTATCAATAGAAAACTATAATTCAAATGTTGCATGGACCCATCCATTATTATGGCAGATGGACAAATTTATAATTATATACTACAAAACTAGAGGTTATGCCAGATCTAGCAAAAACTAGAATGAACAGGAATTCTGCTGTCCTCTTTAACTGTTCTTTTAGAGAATGAAGATGAACCCTACGACTTCCTTTGTAAAACAAACTCAAAATTAATTTTTCTTTTTTTTTTTTTAAGTACTGTGCCTTGGACAGTCCTAGCTATCCTGCCGAGAGGGACAGACTACAGGAATTCTTAGGAAGAAATTTAGTGGAGTAACAACAATGGTATGATGGCACTGATACTGTACTGTCGGTTGCAGGATGAACCGTTCTGGCTGCATATTGCAGGAGTGACTCCATAGCTGTTTGTCCTCTCTTCTTGCTTTCTGTTCAGATTGGGGTTTCACCCAGCTGAAGCAATGCTAATGTGACTTTTGGTTTTGTTCCAGAAACCTGTCCTTGCTCATGTTTTACAGAACAGAAAGTTCTGGAGCTGTGATGCAGTTTTTTGGTGGGATTGTTTCTTTTGTGCTGTGCTTATGACTCTATGACTAAGGTATTTTTTTTGCCTAATTTTATTTGTTTAGTTGCTGATAAAAATAATTTCAGTTGACCCACATCTACTTGCGGACTCAGTTACCACTGGGTCCCACTAATAGTTCAGCTGAAAAAAAATATGAAAAAAAAAACCTAGCCACTTTGAACCAGTGTATTTTGATACTTCTGAAATGAAACATTTATTTTTTCAGACTATGTTCAGAAAGTTCACATAGATACCATTTATAGAAGCACTATTTGACTTCAAGAGAATAAACATTGGAGTCAAAAACCATCATCCCAGAGCAACAGACATTGACAATAGCTGAAATCTGTAAGCACCAAGTTTCCATTTCAATCAGGGAAAGCTGAAAAATCTCACTTCCTCAGAAAATTTCTCAGCATCTTGATGTAGTTAGCTGCTAAATTCCCACAAAGTCTCTTTTCTTCAGATAAAGTCCTTTTAACATTATAATGTTGCTTTGCCTTTAGTATATGTTACTTTACTACTTTAATATCCAAGCTGTTCACTGTAAGAAACTGTATCATTTACAGTGGAGATACTCAGTGGCCATGTCTTTATGTCTCTGAAAGAGCAGCATCCCAGGACAGACGTAAGCACAGCATGACTGACCTCCTGCAAGCTTTCCATCTGTATGGCTGCCTTGGTACACAGCCTATAGACTGCCTGCGGGACAGGCTTAATGTGCATGAACACACTGAGCATCCTTGGACCTGCAAGTTCTCATGCATTATGGAGGATGCTCTCCTGTCCTGTGTAAAGCTGCTCCTGCAGGCCTACCATACTGATGAGCTGAGGATTAATAGGGTTAGCAGAGGTGCCCTTTAATGAACTATATAGACACAGAGCATTTTCTCTAGAAGGTAGAGAGAAGAATGGATTTTACATTGCATTTTCTGTTTTGGATGACACTGCCTTCTCTGTTTATTCCATTTAGTTCTTGGATGACAAAATAAAAACCCTACATTTAGATGTCTATTTTACTTCCCTTTCATTTCTGCACTTTTTATTTTTCTTCTTAGTCAATTACTTTGTTAGTCATGACAACAGAGGGTAATCCATCACATTCTGATATACTACAGGTAGCCATAAACACAGGATGAAATTCCAGAATCATCAGACTCAATTTCTAACACTATAATTATTTGTGTGTGTGTGCGTACTGATGAATTATGATGGGAACGTAACCACAAAGAAACAGATTGTACAACACAATTTAGAAGGATCTAGAGAAAATGGAATGAAGAATAAACTCAGCTTTGAGATATATAGGAATAATACTTGTTGCCTTTCCCATGTCAGTGAAAGATCTAGAAAAAGGGTTAAGAGTATGGATGTTTAGGAGGAATCTTCTGTCTCACCTGGGTACATTCAAACTGTGCTGAGGAAAGCTGGAATGAGTAAATGGTGGGGCAAAATCTATTATTAATACATTGTTTATATTCGTGTTCTACATCCTGTAGGACAGACACTGGTTTTGTGTTTTGGTCAATGAAAAAAAAAAAAAAAAAAATTGTCCATCCCTTTTTTTTTTCCTGTTTGTGTTTCAATGATGGATAGTTTTATGGATAAATCCTATTCATAATAATGGAATTTCAAATATACATGGAACATGTTATACTGTGCATCGCTTTCCTGAAGCAGTAATAAGCTGCCTGAAGCATTACTGAATGATATCTAAATCTTTCTAGAAAGGTTATTTTTCAATTAGTTATATAGATTTTTTTTTTCATTCTTTTCTTATAATACCACTTTGAAAGCAAAGTATTTTCGTCTATTTACAATGCATTTTGTTGACTTCTCTTTCTTCCTTATATATTCCTCAGTGTCACTTACAAGCCAAACTAGAGATCAGTAAATCCTCCTGTATGTTTTGCTAATATAAATAAGGCTGGCATATCTGCTTAGGAAGTTCTGTGTACAGTCTGCCTCTGCTATTTTTTGAATGTAGACCACCTCCATATGAAATATCTGTATGTTATCAAGGTCACAAAGTCTGCAGCAATAGATCAACTTACCACTATAAATGAGGCCAGAATATAGCTTTTTCATCTAAGTGTATTTTTCTTCCAAGCTAAATTAGAAGATCATAATGCCAGGGAAGCCTTATGGGAGCCTTTGTTTAATTACTGGTCAGGTGAAGTACACTACTGCTACTGTAGTTTTCATATGCTTTGTTTGGGTAATTATGTCAACAGTGATTCAAAAAAATGGAGTTTACTTTGGTGGATTGAATGAGAAATTAAAATAAATGGGAAAAATTGTGCATTAGTTCAGGTCAAAATGAAAGAAAAGTAACTAACTTTGGAAGAAGTGAAAGAGCTGTCATTTTTGTGCACAATTATGTGTTTAGCTTTATTTTAGCTTTATTTTACTTTATATTATTTGATAACTCTGTTTAACCTTTATCATTTGTACAGTTTAAGCTTTAGGTGCCAAGCTGAACAACTGAAGTAGAAGAATGCTCATTATATGGTCAATGGAGGGAGACTGAGTTTTTATTGATTCAGAGCACCACCTTTTTATGCCCTCTGAAGTGATCTGACTATTTCCATTCTCTACAGGGAACCGGGAGAGAATATAAATTTCCAAAGTAGGTCAATATGAATCCCTTTTACTCATGTTCCTAAGTGTGAAATGGTTCACTTTGTTAAATTGTAAATTTATTTTTATTTTTTAATTTTAGTAAATGTTGCTATTTTTGGACCAGAAGATCAAAGTTTGATCTAATATATATTTATATTTTTGGTCTCCTTCTTTTCATTTCAGTCCTCTGCTTTCCTCCAAGTTGACTAGAAAGGTAGTGTTTTCATATAGCAAAAATGTCTGTTGGTGAGTTAGAAAAAATTCCTGCAATGTATGACATGGGTTTTGACTGGTAAACAAATCAAGTTTCAGTGATATGAAGATGATTAACTCATCAGTGTGGATTTTGTTTTATTTTATTTTGTTTTGCTTTTCCAGAGATGAAAATTTGAAATCTGCACACTCCGCTGCCAGGAAGCCTGACTTAAATCAGATGAAAGTTTTAACAGTGCTTTAGAAATAAAAAAAAAAAAAACTTCAGACCTGCTGAACAATGAAAATAATCTCTATACATATTTTATTCCAGTTCAGCTACCTCTAGAATACACTAATTTAAAAACTTAGCACAAATCATTAGCAACTTAGCTCCTTTCAACTTAGGCAGTTGTTTGTACTCAACTCGTGGGTTTAAATAACACATCTGTCAAATATGGGCTTGGGTAAAAGTTGCTGAAATCAATTCCTTTGCAGAAAGAAAGGTGTTTGGGTTAGTTCATGTAAATTGCAGTGAATACCTCTCTGATCAAGCCTGAGTTTGGGGAAAAGGAGTTCAATGGTATGTTTCAAAAGATACTTTGAAGAGATACCTTTATAACGTATTTTGAAATAGCCCATCAATGTAAGCATGTTTTTGGGTTTAGGATGGACCCTGTGACATGGCTGCCTGGTGTTAATGTGGGGTTGCCAAAATGATCAGCAAAGTGCTACTGACTCCTCTGTCTCTAAAAACATGAAAAAAACTACTTATTTCTGTTTGAATTAGAAAATTCAGCTGATTACTTATTCAGTGTCTCATATCTAATTGGGGCATGGAGGAGCAACTGAGCAATTGGGGCAGCTGCTTTTCTGTATCTTTTCAGTCATCTATGTTTCAGTGCTATTATCACATTCCCTAGGCATTAAAGTAACATGTCATATTCTGTCTTTAAAAAGTTTTTTCCAAAACAAAGTCAACCTTGACTCCAAATTCCAGAGATGAAAAAATTGGATTCTTTTTTGGTGTTTAGTTCCACCCCCCGCTTCTGTTATTTAATTATTTATTTATTTTTATATCTTCACTTCCTATGCAAGCTCTGAAATGATTTAATATGAAGGAGTTTTGAGCAGTTAAAATTAGCTCACCAATACGTTGTGTACTTCAGTATCAAGTATTGAAGACAAAAATAAAATATTTCATCAATATAGCCCTGATGTAACATGTCTGGTATGCACAGCTCTCACTAGGCATTTTATCTGTACCATTCGGAGCATCTTCATGATGGTAGCTGGCTAATGGATTTCTGCCACCCCAAGGAGCATGGGCTTCTGCACTGGCACGCAGATGAAAAAGAGTTAGGTGGGACTTGCTGCCTGTCTAAAAGGCAGTGTCCTCTCTCAGTATAACAGACTTTCAGCTGGTGCTAAATTTAACAAGAAACACAAGTCAGAAACCAAAACAAGGCAAGATATTGTTGCCCAGGTGATCACTTATCTTTTTCTATGTGAAATGTAATGCTTGATGAGCTGAGCTGTCTTATCTGTATGAGGATTCAGTACCACTCATTGAGTTCCTGCACACATTTCCAGTTCAGGTGTTTTTCACCAAAAATGGCACCTAGCTCAGAAAGAGTAAGTCAATGGCTGAAACAGCAAATTCTGAGCACTGCTTTTGTGATGTATGTTTGCACCATAATTTTAGTGATTTTTTTAACAAAATGAACATATCCTGTTCTTGAGTCTGACCCAAGACTGACTACTTCAAAATTTTACTGGTGATACATTTAATCAATTGAAAATGGAGTTGACCAATTTTAGAAACAGAGTAGTCAGTAAAACCTCACACTGTAGTTAAAAAAATTGACGACCTCTGCCTATGCTAATGCTTTTTGTAGGTTCTTTTCTTTAAACTTAAACTTCTTGTGGTTGGTCATATTTCCTGGAAGAGGTTGCTAGAATTAAGCTTTCGGTTACTAAAAATACTTGCTGAATGAATGTTCACTGTAGAGCTTAGCAGCTAGATTGTCATTTAGGTAAACATAGATATTAAAACACATCACTGGATGTGTGATACATTAAATACATTAAATATGTATAGTAAAACACATCTAACTGTGTTTTAATCTCTGAGAGATATAGGAAGACTCAGCATTAGAAGAGCCTTCTGGAAGTTGCGAAGTCAGCACTCAGAATTTAAGAATTGCCATAAATCTGTGTTGGGAAATTTATTTTAGTTTTTATTTTTACCTTTTTTTCTTTTTTTGGGTGGGAAAAAAAAAAAAAAAAAAAAAAAAAAAAAAAAAAAAAAAGGCATTAGGATACCTTGCTATAAAGGCTTTTTTTTTCACAGTTTGGTTCTTTAAAATAAAAAACTCACCTTCTTACCCTAAAAGTTTCATTTGAAACCTCTTATCTTTGAGAAAATGTCAGTGAATGAAGCAGAAGGTGGAAAAAATCTCTCTTGCAATTATGATGGGTTACATGATTGTTCTACAGCTGTGGGGAAGATCCACACTGGATGCTCTGGCACAAGATAGCCAGCAGCTCTGAATCTGAAGTTCTTGGGTAGCTTATTTCCAAAAGGAAACACTGCATTCTGGAATCACTGGTCTATTCTGCCAGGGATGTCCCCAGAGGCAGGCATCCTGGAAGCTCTGGTTACAAAGCTCTAGAGCAACCTGACTCATGTGACTCCAGAGGCCACAACCTTATGCAGCACCATTTGAACAGAGCCTCTCTGAGGAACCCGGGCTCTATACACACAGCTCAGCTCTCACCTTCACAAAAGGAAGCAATGAGAAACTGTGTAAATCACATCTCCCCGTTTTTAGATTCTTTTTTGTGAAGCTGGGACTTAGGACATTGGAGGACTCTAGAGTAATCTGCAAGGAGGGGACTTCTCAGCATCACAGCTGTCAAGATTTCCCTAGAAGTCACTCAGAAAACTTGCATATCAGTCTATCTAGGCAACTATAGACTTGTGTGACCATTTAGTTTGCAAAAAATGTTGAAATACAGTTTTTGTATTACAGTAGCAAAAGCCTCCTGTAACATGTCATTTCTGTCTGTCTGACTTTCTTTAAAGTCTGGGTGCTGGAATACTAGATTTCTAGGTAAAACAGTAAGAATTATTTTCACACAGTTAGAAAATATATAAAAGTGTTTTCCACGGGCAAAATATTATAATCATCCTTAGCATCCAGCTTAGAAATTTGGGCCAAGTCAGGAAATGACAAAAATGTATTCTTGGTTTAGATCCTGAGTTTCTAAGTGCAATAGAAATATAAAAATGAAAATAAATGGATTAGTAATAGCACCTATAGAAATCTGATCATATTTTAGTAGCACAAGGAAGAACATGGCTATATGAGTAAAACTGCTCTGTTTAGGCACATTAATAATATTTGCATATGTATATATGTATATGGTTATTATATGTATTATATGCACCTTTTGCTTACACTGTCCAGATGGTGAGTGCAAGTTTCAAAAATGTTAAAATTCCTTTAATTAATTTAATTAAATTTAAATTTAATTTTGTTAATTAGGTCAAATGTAATCAATGAGGTCAAAGACCAGTAGTCCATGAGAACATCTTGTTTGATCTTGTTTATATTCATAGAATCATAGAATCCTTTTGGCTGGAAGAGACCTTTAAGATCACGGAGTCCAACCATTAACCTAGCCCTGACAGGTCACCACTAAACCATGTCACTAAACACCACATATACATATCTTTTAAATACCTCCAGTCATGGTGACTCCAGTGTTTCCCTGGGCAGTCTGCTTCAGTTTCCTGACAACCCTTTCTGTGAATAATTTTTTCCCAATACCCAATCTAAACCATCCCTGGTGCTACTTGATGCCATTTCCTCTCATCCTGCCTGGCACTTGTTACTTGGGAAAACAGACAGACCCCACCTCACTATGACCTCCTTTCAGGTAGTTGTAGAGAACAATAATGTCTCCCCTGAGCCTCCTTTTCTTCAGCCTAAACAATCCCAGTTCCTGCAGCCACTCCTCATAAGACTTGTTCTCTGGACCCTTCACTAGCTTTGTTGCTCTTCTTTGGAAACACTCCAGCATATTACAAATCATTGGGCAAGATTTCAGTATTCAGAAAATAAATGTTTACCAATGAAGTATGTTTTCTGCAGTGACAAGAACATAAAGAGTAGAATTATTCTAAGTCAGAAATTGTGAAAAATTAAAGTTTCTGTCATTCTCATTGGAGAGGAAATTTATTTCCCTACACCAAATTAATTTTAATTTATTTATTTATAAAGTATACTGCCTGCGAGGTTTGGAGGTTCATAGTTTTCCATGTCTTACCCTTTCCCATTGCTAAACTCTGTTGCTTCTGAGGGAAGTAAGAACCCTAGCCCTCTTAGCACCAAATAAGGTGTTGAGGAAAACCTGTTATTTTCAATTCTTTACAGGTATCTTGACAAATACCAAAGCCTGAAATTTGTAATCTTTATCTTAATGCACAACCACAGAGCATGTGGGGCATATGCATGCAAGTCTTGGTTTCCTTAGGGCTCAGAAATAAAAGACATGACTAATATTAATCCAATCCAGAGTTCACATCCAGAAAGATTCTCCAGCCTTACTCTTCCTTTCATAACATGATCGCAAGCCAAGGAATTCCTTCCAAAGGAGAAATTAATTCTGTTTTGGAGAAATATATCTCATCTCAATATACAGGTTCAAGGTGTTAGTAAAACTAAGTTGCTGAATTATTTAATCACTGTCATTTCTCTGAAATTTCATCTTTTCTGAAATTTCAGCTACTTTGAAGTCATCTAATTTCCATTTCTAGTTGCTGGATCTTGTTATGTCATTGTCAGCAAGGTTCAGAGTCCTCTCACTATCAAGAAGCTATTTCATGTATTCATGATCAAGCAGTTATTTTATAAGTTGAGCTCTTTAAGTGTCTTATCATGGGGCTTATTTTTCCAATACCTAGTTCATTATTTTGGCCCTCCTTTGAAGTGCCTTTGCATTTTCACATCCTTCATCTGCGAACAACATAGAAGGTACAGCATTGCTAGCAGTGGTCTTACTAACATTGGGTGTTATTCCATAATTGTTTGTTGACAGAGACCCTAATTAGTCTATCACTGTTGGCAGAGTCTCTTATGTACTGTTAGTGTTATTACATGAAGTTATTTACAAATTAACCTTTTTATAAGATTTCTCCTTTAAAATATAGAGAAAATACCACTCTAGAGGTCTAGCTGTACACAACGTATTCACTTTTTTGTAAGCAAACTTACAGGTTAGCTTTATATATTTATTATTGCTTTGCATTTGCTTTATTTCTATTAGTATTATACAGTTAATGTGTTAAAATGAGTCTGTAAATTATTTTAATCTCCAGTGTATAATACCTTCCTGTATACTACAGGAAAGGTCATTTTTCTAACATGGTAATACAAAAGCTAAAAATGCCTGCCATCATACTAAATGAGATCAAAAGCATTTAGCAAACCAAAGGCAAATGAGTTCTTCAGTATAAATAAAAATAATGAGTGTGTCAGTGTCTTCTTGTGCTGATGTCACATATGTGGTTTTAGCTTTTTATTTTGTTCTTCAAAATTCTTTTATAAGTTTAGTCCTTCAAGACGCTGAAGGACTACTTATCTGTGCTGATCATGTAAGACTCTGCTTCTGTGCAGTTACTACAGCAGTTTGCATCTTGGCCCATACTTCCCAGTGTACATATATGTGGTGCACCCTGCTTGCTGGCTAGATGTAATTCAACAGTATCCTCTGCCAAAATCCAGCCTTTCCCAAATAACAAGCCATTTCTGAATCTCATAAAGCTGCTGAGGAGAAAAAAATATTGAAAATGTTTTCTAAGAGTTTGATGTCTGATGCTTTGAATTAAATGAGCGTGTCAACTAATTGGGCAGTGTGTGTACGTATATGCATGTCAGGAATACGCACCAATGAGCAGATACATGATGAAAATAAAATAAGAAATGTTTATCTTGTCTGCAACAGAATTGCTTTTATTTGGATTCAGAGAAGCTTTTGCTCTTAAACAACTATTATTCATGTTTATCTACAACTTTCTTCCACATTCTGCTTTACAGAGACTATGCCAACTTAGGTTTGGCTTGTGCACTGCATATAAACAGACTTTTATACAATTGAGACTGATAGAAATATTTGTCACATTTTATTATAATTTTATATATTTCATTCCAAACATTCTGTTATGAAGATTGAAAGACCAGCATTGCACTCACTGCCAATTCTCATGGATGAGTCTTGCAATGGATGTTATTTTTCTCTAACAGGCCATAGCCCCAAAGTCACGTGGTTATGTGAGATTTAGCTTTCCTTTGGAAGGGAATTATGTTTCTAACCCTCAGAGGAAAACTTGAATATACAAAGCCCGTATTGTTTAAAAAACTCAATCACTCCCCAAAATAAGTAATGAGGGTTTTCAAAATAAAAAAAAATATGGACTTTTTATTTTAAAGGCAATGGAATACAGTTTTAGTGACAGACCTATTTACAATCATGAGGCTGGCAATAGAAAGAACCTAAGAGTAAAAAAAAACCCCAAACCCTGTAAATAAACTCACAGTAGAAATAATATTCTCTTACTTTCATATTTAAGGTTTTCTTAGTCTAGATAGGTAAAGAAACTGGGGTGCGGTGACTGATTTTCTACTACTTAATATGTCTTAAATAATATCCAGCTATGCAAAAAGGTAGTAAAATGCTATATGCAGATGGGTTCAGCAAACAATCAGGCTAGTGGTTGTTAAAGGGATGGTGTACTAACTTGGAGTGACATGAATTAACAGTCTGTTTAAAAACCCTCAACAACTTATTTTCTGTAAGTGAATTACAAGTCACTTCTGTGATTTTTTCCCCCATCCCAAATCCTTCCAAATGCTTTGGTTCTTCAATGTCCTCATTTAGCAACATTGCTTTGAATGTCCAGATGGGAAGAACAGTGAGGCTACCTACAGATGTACAGACACATACTGCATAGTCCCATACTGGGCTTCATAGTTGTCAATAAAGTGGGGAGTGACATGGGGGCTTGAGTTTATTGATGGAGCTGGGGAGCTGAGGTTAGTATGGGTTCTCTGTGTTTTTCAAATAATAGGGCATGGATAAGGAGGAGAAAAAAAAAAAAAAAGATAAGAAGAAGCTTAAAACTATTCAGTTTTACCTCTACTAAAATTAGCCAGTCTTGACATTTTGTTGCTTCTGCTTTGAACCTGAGGAAAGCTGTAATGCTGAAGTACTCTTATTCAGAAAAGGCATGTTCTGGAAAGGCAGACATAGGCTTTTGGGTAGAAGGATATGCTTTGTAGCTGTTTTTCACCCCTTCTTTTAATTTTCCTTCTGCTTTCCTCTTACATGAGACCATGACTTATTCAATACCCACAAAGAATTGTCTTCTCATATTTTGGAGTAAAGTTAACAAAAATTTCAAAATCCAGGAGTCAATGGAGTTTGGCCGGAGATGCTTGAAATTGAATAACTTGCATTTACAGCCAGCATATTTATTGAAAATGATTTCACAGTGTTTTCAAAACAAGTGTATGTAAGGAGTTGTCAGAAAATGATGAGGTTCTTTTGAGCCAGCTACAAGAATTAGTCTGCATTCCTCTGGCTGAAGCTTTTCTCCCTGGAATTGTATCTTGTTAGGAAGCTGACTTTAGGTGGACAGCTAACTGAAGAATGGATAGAAAATGAATTCATAGAGCTGTAGATTGAAACAGCAAATGTTTTAAATACCATGATATATCTTCACCCAAAATGCTGCCATATTGCTCAAGTTTATATGAAGTGAATAGTAAGGATTGAAATAACCCTTAACCTGCAATCAGGGTATACAGAAGCATCTAGGAGAAATGTATGGAAACAAATATGTTTAACATTCTTACTAGTATGTGGCTGGTGCTCATGCTGAGCAAGGTTTGTTTTCACAATCAACCTGAAATTTCATTGGCTTTGAGTTGCCATGTTGTACCATGACTGAAAAGTTTTAGACTTATTATTTTATTCTCCAAACTGCAGGCTATAGTATAATAATTATTTTCTTTTCTGATAGCTGCTCATTCAGCAGAAGAGTTAAGTACCTGTTTAACTGCTACTATAAAGCAGATAGCTTGTTGCTTGTGCAACAAGAAGACAGATGTGAAACTGGGCATAAAAAGGTCTAGTAGGAGATGTCTATTTGACTTCATCATTTGGAAGAAAAATACAGCACGTTTCTTTACCAACAGATTACACAGTTATGGCTAGAAGATTTAAAAAAAAATTATCACCTTCCTATGGAAAACTGAGAATAATTATCATTCTAGAGAACCCTCAGTTTCACGGTGAATTTTTATCAGAATGTCTATGTAACTTTTCATAACTCTTCCCTGTCCTTGATAGTTCTTTGCTAAAATTTTGCATAGGGTGAGTGTGTTTGTATTGCCATTATTATCTGCTTGCTCTTTGAGTGATCTCAAGTCTGTTTCTCCTCGGAAGTCAGGAAGAAAATTACAATGCTCAACTTCTACTTTCTCATGAAATATTTTCCCAACACAGATACTTAAGTGAATATTGTTGTAGGTTGGTGGGGAGCAAGAATGGTTCCTAGTATCTTTATCTGCAAATATGAAGCTGATATGCACCACGTAAGGAGAAGGCGAACAAGATGCATATTTGCTGAAAATAAACAGGAACAGCTTGCATAACAGAGTCTGGAGTCCAGGAGAATGTCCTCTGTATTAGGGGGGAAAATAACAGGAAAGGAAGAGTTACTTACACTAAACAAAATTGTCACAGGAACAAGTGTGTTTGAGTATAGTGTGTTTGAGTATAAGTGTGTTTGAGTTAGAAGGTAATAAAAATCAGTGACAAGAACTTGTGTAACACTTGCAAAGGAGGGAGCCGCTGGAGGGAGAAACTGTCTTCTTTTAAGATGTTTTATAAGGATCAGTTAGCTGCTTAAGAGGAGAAAAAAAACAGAGTAGTGCTATGAAGTACCTAGAGCTGAGGGAACACAGAGGCTGGAAACCCAAATTCATCCTCTAATGCAGAAGCAGTAATACCACATGTTGCATTTCATAGGAGAGAAGTCACCAGCCATTACCATTTTTCTCCTCTTTAAACTTCCCTAAGGACCACTTGGTCAAATTAAATTTGTGTGTAGGTAAGTACTTGCTGAAGGCTTTAATTAAGGTAGCACCTTAAAAGCACAGATT